>BQNB010054180.1:0-39656 GCA_026074375.1 Tanacetum coccineum | reverse complement strand
TGCTTAGAAATGTCGATTAACATTGACACGGGTGTGTAAATGAAGTTCGAGCGAGAGATGCAAATAGTTTCAAAACATGTTATTTCTAATTTTCTAGATTGCTTATGTGCATATATCAGTACATAACCCGAACTTAAAATAAAGGAAGGTTTATAACTTATCCTCACAACGAGAAATCTAACTTTTCTCGGTCTTGAGCTGTTCTTTCAAGACATTCAATGTTTTTAGCTCAAGAATAAGGATAGTGTACGTATCAGTGCGCTTACCCTTACCGTTAGAAGAGAAGTCCTCTAACATTTGGTTTTTCAAAAAGTTGAACACGATTTTTTCAACACTCCAACCCTCACAATGTTTTCAAAAGACAACAATTTTTCAATTGGTCCTATTTTTGAGGGGGAGTTTTTTGAAAAACAAAGTTTTAATGTTCTTGGATACATCAACAACGACAATTCTTATGTATTCAAAACATTATCAAAATGTTCCAAACCATTCATGCTGATAATATTTTCTCCCCACAAAATTTTCAAGACATATTTTAATCACAAGGTATTTCAAAAACTAAGTGTTTATTATTTAAAATAAGGGGAGAAAATGTAATTAAAATATGATCTATTTGACTCAATGTGCTGAACAGTAAGAAAAGGTTTTATGGTTCGATCTTATACCCAACAACATCTTAATTTCACGACGATTCTAAAGTCATAAGGTGGTTAGGTTAGGAATCAATCCTATGATCCAACCAGAACCGGAGGATCTACCCAAGGATAATCTAAAGTTAGAAATAGCAGTCCTTAGGTATGATTGGAGATGAATGTATATGGGAATAATGCCGACTAAGATTGAGCTAACACTGGAACAATCACAACAAGGTGTTAGTAATGACGTCCTGGTAAGCATTGAAGGCGTTGAAGAATGAAAAAGAAATGTATGGATAAAGGGTCTAAAGAAAGAAGCCCTCCACACAACTTAAGGCAGAAACCGGGTCAATACATATGCTGTCAGAATCACAAGTTGATTGCTGACATTGAAAACGACATCATGGACCCAGTGATGCAATGCACAACCCTTCCCAGCCATTCGGGTTTCTCTCAACAGAAACTTGTCTCATTTGTCACGGAGATACACACGTTATCTATTGACATCTCACTCCGAGATTGTTGATATTGAATAGGTGGCAATATGCTCCAGCCTCCGAGTACTAAAACCAAAATGCACTAATCGAGTCTAGAGCCAAGAGATCAATAAAAATCTCATTAGGACACATTCCATTTCAAACACTTGTTGAACATCATCAAGTTTACAAGCTGTTAACAAGAGTCCTACGCAATATCCTTGTGATATTTGCCAGAACATCCGAGTGATACTATAAGTATTCACAATGAAGATGGAAATCCTGCTTGAGTCAGCATCAAACAAGCTCTTGGTAGGTGACTTGCGAGATTCTATATGAATCAAACTTGTGACAACTGGATATCGATTTGGTCCAGTAAATGAATTGACGGTTGATGAATTTTGATAAAAACATGACACTCTCGATGTGTTACAAAAACTCTTTAACGAGTGACACGTCGATTGATTTTCAAATCAATTTTCTCGTTTATCACTAACGTAAACCTGCAGGTTAAAACGGTGGTGACAGTATCCCAATCAACCAAAGTCGATTCATTACCACATATTCATGCTCATTCTACAAAGACAAACTATCATGAAAGCTCAAGATTTAAAGACAAAGACTTCCGCAAACTCTGATTTGAAGCTTTCAAGATTAGGCATAATATGAGCATGTTGGTCAAAGACACAAGATCGCAAGATGGCATAGACGATAAAGACAATGACAAAGGCTCAAAGTCTAGATCGCAAAGCATGAAGGAACAAACCTACAACAAAGAACAAAGAAAAAGACCAAGACCACATGAGCTTAACGACAAAAGCAATCTCATTGATCTCATGAAGGAGTGTCATCAATGAACTCACTTCGGGGGAGATTGGTTAGTCTACAAAATATAAAGCCGAACTAGGAAAGTTCGTTCTTTACGTGTACGTCACGGTCATTTAATTAGTTAAATGTTTGTAATAGTATACTATCGGATCGGCTCGATAGTTAATCTAATATTGTATATGTTTCGGGTTTAATCCCAAGCAAAACCCGAGCCCGGGTCCTAGTTAAATATCCCGCGCGTCATTTAACGCGACGGGGTATATAAACTCTTTTCTATTTAGAAAAGAGTAAGTTGTTCATTTTCAAATATAATTCCATTTCTCTTTTCTCTCATCTCTCTCTCTAAACTCTCTCTCTAGAACAACTCTTTCTTTCTCCTTTCTAGTTCTAATTCGTGTTTAAATATATGAAGTGAAGTGTTACGGGATCCTACAGTTATCATTTGCTTGTGGAAGATGAAAGATTGTTCTGAAGTCATCCAGAGTATGTGTAAGCTCTTTTCTATCCAGCAAGAACTTGAGTCGATTCTTTGATCCGTCTTCTTTCAAAGTATGCCAGAACTGTGCCATATAAATCCAAGGTACGGATGCTGAAGCTGCAATGCTGAATCGTAACGGATGATTCGTAATAATATTCAATCAAATCTTTCTCTCTATAAACATTGCATATGGCTCCAAATCAACTACTTGTTTGCATCCATAAGGTCATATCGCTTGTTTGGAGGAACACAGTTCAACTGGATGAACACAGCACATGTTGTTGGTGTGCATGATGATAACTGAAGGAATACAATTGAGGTGTTAGGAAACAAATAATTTTTTGACCTTTTGTGTCTTTTTGCCTCTCTGTCTTTTTTTATACGTTCCTGGCAATTCTTTTGAACATATTTTTTGATCAGTTTGTTCTCATTGCTCGTTTTGCTTTTCTAGCACATGACATACGCTTTATTTGAATTATTCTTTTTATTTACCATTTTTGTGTGTTCTGGCATTTCTTTTTCGAACACACTTTTAATTTGCTTTTTCGCTTATAGATTTAGCTCTCTCTTTCTGTTTTTAGAATATCATCACCAAGAAATTCTTTGTGACATGAACTCTCTCAAAGAGGATGAAGATATTCTCTTATCGTTGAATCCAAGACACAGTTATGAAAAATTCAAGAAAATCCTTCAACATCTTAAATTGTTTTAAGAAAGAGTATCATTTTGACACAATAACAGATGTTGAGAACTTTTTCAAAAATCCTGTGACAAAACTTTTCATGATGTTGATAAATTGAATAATGTAATTACAAACCCATAACTAAATGGACACTAAGTCACTCACTCCTCATTTTGTTCATTGCAGAAAACGGCCGTAGCCGGACATGACTTAGTCCACTTAAACAATTGAGAAATTTGAAAAAAATATAAATAATCATATTCAAGTTATAAAAACTTTGATTCTTTCACATTTGATTATGAAGCCTAAACCATGAATACAAACACATCTAATTCAATAATTGAATGGACACTAAGTCACTCACTCCTCATTCTGTTCAATGCAGAAAACGGTCGAAACCAGACATGACTTAGTCCACTTAAACAATTACGAATAGACATATATGATCCATAGCATAGAATTCATGAAAACTTGTTTCTTTGCCAAAATTATTTGTCAGATTTTTAGCACACTAGAAACTGATCATTTTGTTTTTCACAGACATTCACACAATAAGCATTACAATCATGAAGCAACAACATTATTACATATACAAAACACTTTCACAAAACCACAAACAATTAAACTGATTTTCACCATTAACCTTTACTGAGTTTTGACTTTTGTTGACTACCGAGTTTGACCAGTTGACCTTACCGATTTTGACAATTAGACTTTTTACTGAGTCTTAATAATAATGACTTTTTTTACCATAAACTCAATATCATCTAAGTGTTTAAATCATTGACAGATTATAACATGTGCACAAAGAACTAACTCGTAAAAAACAGATTCGGTATCATAACACAAACTCGATAAACTTCATCTTTAAGATTCAAACTGGTAAATCCCAAATTACTCAAAACACCTAAGACATATTTATCTACTTACGTTTGAGTAAGAAGTGAAATTACAATCGTTGTAATGAACTTAGATAGTGTAAAACAAATTTCTACTCAAACTTAGTAACAGATACGGGTAAAAAAAGAAAAGTAAAAATGAATTATAAAGTCCCTTTTAAAGCCACGCAAACAGTTTGGAATTGACATTTTCAGTCCCCTGTACGTAACTTTTACGAAAACAGTGAAATATTGTCACATTTCAGTCCCGTTACTTAGTATTTACCAAAAAACTTTGAAAATGTTATACACATTCAGTCCTAGTACTTTAGCATATCCATTTTTTTTGTGAAGTTACACAAACTCCCTTAAACAATGAATCTTTTCCAAACACTCCCCCTTGGAAAAAAAAAAAAATAATAACAATTTGGAAAAATCATAACCGAACAAGAAAAATTGTTACTTCATTCAACTAAAAGGCCCCCTCGAAAATATAACATTTCCACATTTAGTCATCCATGAGAGTTTTATTATCAAAAAAATAGTTGTGAATGAAAAATTGGTAAGAACTCCCCCTTGGACTATGATTTCGTATTTTGCAATGTAAAAGGTTTTAATAAGAAACTTGGAATCATGAAACAAAAGATTGTAATTCTTTTTAAATTATGCTTTTTTTAATAAGAAAATATGTGTCAAATCTTTTCTTGTATTTTTGTAAATATTTTAAGTACAGATTGTAATGTAATTATCTTTTCACGAAGATGACTTTGTCAGACTTTCCAACTGAGTTGGAGTCATACATCTCATACCAATGCGATGAACTAGATACTCAAAGCGTTCTTTTGGAAGCGCCTTAGTAAATAGATCCGCTAGTTGGTATTCTGTTCCGACAAAGTAAATTTCCACAGTACCCCTCTCAACGTGTTCTTTAATAAAATGATACCGGATGTCAATGTGCTTTGTCTTAGAATGTTGGACTGGATTGCATGAAATAGCAATGGCACTCTTGGAATCACAATACATCGGAATCCGATTGTATTTAAATCCATAGTCAAGCAGTTGAGTACGCATCCATATCACTTGAGCACAGCATGCAGACAATGAAACATATTCAGCTTCTGCAGTAGACATCGCAGTACAATCTTGTTTCTTTGAACTCCAACTCACGAGCTTTCCACCTAAAAATTGCAATCCTCCTGATGTGCTTTTACAATCATCTTTCAACCTGGCATGGTCCCGCAACTGAAAGCAATAGTCAAAACAGAATCCGTCGATATCCCATAGGCCCCATGTTATAGGACTGTTTTTAGGACCGAAAGATCCGTTTGAACCCTCTTTGAGGTGTTTGACTGCTAGCCCGTACTTGATAACGTAGCACCTACAAAAGTAGCAAAGCTAATGTCTGGTCGACTGGCTGTTAGATACATAAGCCCTCCTATCATACGACGATAAGTCGTTTGATCAGTAGGAGTGCCTTGTAAATCAGCATCCAGTCTCTATGTTGCCATAGGTGTGCTCATGGAGACACATTCATCTAGACCATGTTTCTTTAACAACTCTATTGCATATTGTGACTGTTATGAATATGCCACGGGGAGATTGATGAACTTAAAGTCCAAGAAAGAACTTTAGTTTCACCATCTCGACATGCAAAATTGTTTTTCATTAAGGTTTGCAAATCTTTGAAAAATCTGGATTTGTTGATCCAAAAATAATGTCATCAACATATACTTGAACAAGTAATATGTCTCCCCCGTGACGTCTAGTAAACAAAGTTAGGTCAATTATACCTTATTAACGTGTTCAATTAGAAAAGAAGACAGTTTGTCATACCATGCACGAGGTGCTTGCTTAAGACCGTTATAGAGTTTTTTTTCAACATGAGACGTGAACTTTGGAAATTCCATATCAAATAAACCCTTCATGGTTGCTGACATAAACTTCTTCTTCATGGACCATTGAAAAAGCTGTTTGACATCCATTTGAAAGATAGTGATATTCATATGAAGCATCATAAGTCAATGAAACATCCAAAGCCTCAAACGAGCAACATGCAAATGACTCTCAAAAATACAATGCCTTCTTTTTGCCTTACAACCTTAGCCACAAGACGAGTTTTTTGTTCCGAACCAACAATATTTTATGCTCACACTTATTTTTCCAAAGCCATTGAAGCAATAACATTCTTTCCTTCTGGTCGTGAACAATTCCCAAACTTGAAGTCTTCAAATTATTCTACCATCTGCATAGACTCAATCCAACTATGATCGGCCATAGCTTCTTTGATGTTCTTTGGTTCAATAGTGCTAACGGTTAATGCATACATGCAAACCTCAGAATCGGTATATAGCCGTTGACGAGTCCCATAACAATTTGAGGGTCACCAATAACTTGGTCCTAGAGGATTATCTTTTGTCCAAATGTGAGTCGAGGGTTTACTTGATGGAAATTATGCACATTTGATGGTTCAAGATTCGTTGTAGATGACTCAATTTCCTCATGATTCAGAGAATCATATGGAACAAACTGTGTATTACCATCAAAATTAGCAGAATCTTCTTGATTGAATTCATCAGACTCTTGTAAAGAGATTGAGAAGATGTTCTGTCCGATGTTTGGACAAACAGAGAGCCTCATGTGTGTCATACAATGATTGAAGATGTAGAGGTAAGTTCTTTTTTTTCTTGATCGTGAGTCGTTGTGCTGCAAATTTATGGTAGGATTAGAAGCTTTCTTGCTTAAAATAAATCTTCAAACATTGGACCGAACAAATTATCTAAATCCTCTTTTGAAGGAGTATTCATTAAGTCATCTGATGAATTTGATTATATAAATACGTTGAAGTTCAGTTCGAAACAATCGTGTTCAAAGCTATTGTTGTAAGCTCAACAAACTTGCATGAATAAGTCTCCCATAATCCTTTTGGTGCACGTTATTGATTCCAAAAACCTCTTGATGTTTCCGAATAACCAATAAAAACCCAATGTCTCTTTAGTTTCATTTTCCCAAGACATCACGGTCATAATTGTCGGATAACAAAATGAGCCAAACAAAGATTGCAAGAAAATACTCAACATTTGTCTTCGTTCACAGTACAGCTCATAAGGTGTTTTATTATGTCGTGTGTTGATGATTGACCGGTTTTGAGTAAAACATGCTGTAGCAACTGCTTCAGCCCAAAGAAATTCAGGTAACCTTGAAAAAATAAGCATTGTGCGAGCAGCCTCAACCAGAGTACGATTACGTCGTTCTACTACTCCATTTTGCTGAGGTGTGCGAGCAATTGAAAATTGTTGCATAATACCTAACTTTTCATAATAAGCTTTGAGAGTTGCATTCTTGAATTCAGTGCCATTATCAGTCCGAATCTTGCAAACTTTGGCTTTGTAATTCAATTGAGCTTGAGCAATGAATTTCTTGATGATCTCTGGAGTTTCGTCTTTCGAACGAAGAAAATAAACCCACGTGAATCTAGAAAAATCATCCACTATCACAAGAATATACTTCTTTCCATTGACCGAAGCTACTCTCATTGGACCGCACAAATCCATATGAAGTAATTCCAATTTGGAGTAATCACTTGGAATCAATTTAGGTGGATGAGAAGCTTTCTTGCTTTTTCCTCTTTCACAAGCAGAACAAAGATGATCTTTTCCATATTTGAACTTTGGTAAACCGTCAACCAAGTCAAGTTTGGTAAGATCGTTTATGGTGCCAAAATTAAGATGTGACAGTCGTCGATGCCATAACCATGACTTTGTTGAAGTTGCTTTGAACATTAGACAAATAGGTAAAGAAGCAGCCATGTTTGAAATGGAGATAATATATAAATTTAAATCGCGTTCGCCTATGAGCAAATCAGCTCCTTCCAGATTTCGAACATAACATGTATTAGAACGAAAAGCCACTTCCAAATCTCCATCACAAAATTGTCCAACACTAAAGAGATTGTGTCCAAGACCTTCAACATAATATACATGGCAAATAGAGATATTGCCATGTATATAATCACCATATCCTGTAATAGCTGCAAAGTTGTCATTTCCAAAGCGAATGGTTCCCATGAACTTTTCAACGAAGTTTCTCAATAGTAAACGATCACCCGTCATATGCTTTGAACAACCACTGTCAACAACCCATAGAACGATCTGGACTACCTGTAATACAAGACGAAACAACATATGGACAACTGGGCAATTTGACTATCCATCTCTTAACTGAAACCAGTGGTTTCGTATTCGAAGGATTAGTATGAGCATGTGGCTTTGTGTTAACAGGTGTCCACAGAACATTTAATTGTGATTCAAAGCATTTTTTCCATAATCTACTTGTCCGAATCTTGTTTAGCATGAATATGCTTAATGGTTTATCACGCATGTTTCTTTTCATTTTCTTAAACGCACTAGAAACCTTATCTCTAACTTTTGATGCACTTGCTTCATCAATCTTAGATTTGGAAGCTACATAAGTAGTATCTAAAGTCTTAGATTGTGTCGCTTTCTCAGAAAACCTAGTCTTAGGAGCTATAAAAGTAGTTTCAGAAGATTTTGGTATCCTAGAATTAACAGAGAAGGTTCTACAAGCATTCAAACGCACATTCAATTTATGCTTAGTAACACATTTATCATGACAAGGAATAAGCACATTTTGCATACAAGAAAAACACATAAACAAGTTTTCACTTAGAAGCACGTTGATACAGCTACATCAATTGCATTATCCCTGGTTTGACCTACAACTTTATGCAATGTATTATTTTGTTTGCTTGTTTTTCGATAACTATAAACTGCTTCTTTCTTTGGCTTCATTCTTAGAGACATATAAGACACTGGTACTTGACTATGTGAATCTCTCGCTATTGGTGTCTTTTAACACTAGATGTAGCACTTCATTCCTATAGAAGATAACACATTCTTAGTGGCTGTTTGTTTGTGATTATTGTTGTCTTTTGTGTGACAACTCTGCTACATTCCTGGCATATTTGACATTTGTGTTTTGATGTGTCCCTGTTTGTTTGTTATGTGAAGTCTGTAAAGTGACTGGTTTTGACTCAACCTGATTTTCTTTTGTTTTTAAAACAACCGTCTGCTTTTGAGAAGCATTTTTATTTAAGGGTGTGACACAAAGAAAAGATTGAGAACCATGTGTCTTGTCAAACTTAGTATTCACAGACTTACCATTTTTACCATTTTTCAATTCTATCTTTTCAATCAGATCTGGTATCTAAAGATTCATGATTCTCAGCACGTGGAAATAGCACCTTATGCATAAGTTTTCTCAAGATCATGTGCATTTAACTCATCCTTTCCTTTTGAGTTGAACAGTGTCTTTTTGATTTGAAATTCGAAAAGCTTTTTTATATTTTCCATTTTGGCTATTATCTCATTCTTTTATTCAAGATTGTATTTAAAATACAAAAGACACGTTTTTCATCCTCAGTTTCTGTATTCTAGATATCCAAGAAATATTATAAGTGGTTTTGAGTTTTTATTCTTTGAAGATAACCTCCTTTAGTTTTCTTTTTAATGTTGCAATTTTAATCAAAATTCACACTTGTTTGTTCACAATCTTTGGAACATCTTTCTTAAAGAATTTTTATTCTTGCTTTCAAACCCTCTTGAATCTCTAAAGATTTCTTTTGACTTGTTCAAGTTCATCATGTAAGACTTTATCAATCAATTCAAGGTTTAACAATCACAACATCAGCTACAATATCATGTTTGAGTGATGCTTCAAAAGTTGTTCTTTCAACAATCATTTTGCCTTTTCAATCTCCTCATCAGATAAACATCTTTTGCTCAAACGCTTTTCGACAATTTCGTTTTATATACCCTTTGAAATAGATTATGAAAAGTCATCAAATGTAATCTAGTAATTTCATTAGAATGTGGTTTACTTTGCTTCTTGACAAAAATTTCATTAAGTGATATTCTCTTCCTTTGATGGTATTAAACCATGCCTTGCCATTTTACATGCTTCTGTTCTAATTTAAACAGAACAACTTTTCAAATCCAAGCTGCTTTAATTTCGATTTTCTATTGATCAACAGGTAATCTCGTCATTGTTTTTATTTCCGAGAATCTTAACAAAGGGAATATAAGAAGATGAAGGACATGTTTTATGAATGATTCTTTTTTAGGAACAAAGTCATTATAAAGCGCATTTAATTATTTCTAATCAATTGTCCAAACAATTTTATTTGTTCGCAACAGCAATTGGATCATTCATTTTTTCCTTCATTTTCTGTTGACTTTTGAAAGCATCCTCTAGAGTTCATAGACATCTCTAACATTCAAGGAGGGTAATTTCTATATTACCGTCCTAGATGCAACATATATTTGACATTCTGAAATTGCTTGTCTTGTATGTATAAGATTCGGATACCACTAAACACATGTTTTTAATTGTGATCATAAATAGACAATGGGTTGTGATCGAGCTATAAAACATTCGCTTGTAAAGATAAGTACCAATTTTCAAAATCAATATCCAACATTATTTTTCAGTTTTTATCATCATGATCACAGAATAGTATCATGATACTTATCCTGTTTTCACTCATTTTTCTTTTTAAAATTAAATGTGATTGTTGTAATTCCTCATTTTTCTGTTTGAAATGTTTGACTCTTGACTAACTTATATTCAGTTGTTTTTCGAGATATGATTTTAATATATCGATCATGATACAATTGAGACTCAGCTTGTTTTTGACACACGTTTTGATATTTCATCTAGCTTCTAAGAAATTGTTTTAGTTAATTGTTATCCTTGGTTATGTTTCCAAAACCCAATTCCTTTCTCATTTACATCTACAATCTGAATGGTAAAGTCTTATTTGTGTTGGACCTTTTGAACAAATCCTTTTTGTTTTACAGCTTCATCATATGCGTTCCTTGTAAGTGTTTTTAATGAATAATAGATCATAAACATGTGTATCTTTTTCAACACTGCACTATTAATTTTTCTTTTGACAGATTCAAAAGTTGAATATTTCTATTAATTTGATCATCATCAATGGTACTGTAATAATTTTAGTATTGGAGTTGGGATACATTTGTTATCATTCGCTTTGGTGATGAAAGATTGTATCCTTCACTTTATAAATGCAAAACTCATAGCTTTGCTAATCATCATAATTTGTTCAAGATGGCTTGAATTCTGGCCCATTAAGCATCATGTTTGCAACTAAGTTCTTCAATTTCTTCCATCCTTGAAGCATCAGCCAAGTGAAAATCTTCTGATCAGCTCGGTAAAGAATATAACCGGCTTTCATCCTGTTTTGCTCAACAACATTTGCATCCATGAATTACTTTGAATCACGTACCCTTTGGCTTGGGATAATTCCTAGCCTTAATGTCTTTTCCACCGCAGTTTGCATTGACCTGAAGTATTGCCTGGAGTCGGAGTTGTTTCGATCAATCTCTTTGAACAGTTGACAGTATCTTTTGTAGCATTCTTTCTCCTAAATTACTTCTTCCTTGAACAGATATGTGCTCGTTATTTTTCTTCTTGACAATTACATAGAAGTTCTACTTTGAAATTCACCCTGTTCACCTTGAATGACTACTTGATTTATTAGTTTTAGACGAAGCACACGAAGATGATTGTTTGTTAGATTAGAGAAATTTTGAGTAATAAGTTTTGGCAAGTAAAAAACTAGCAGATGATGGATCTCGAATGTTGTGAACATTCAAGCCTGCTCTACTCTTCATCCATTAATCAAATAAAGCCTGTAGGATGTGTCACATAATAAGAAGAGTGTTTTGAAGATGAATACCCGTGTGTGCTACTAGAGCCAAATGGGAATCATGAGACTTTTCTAAATTCTTTGGCCTTGAAAGCATTAACTCAATTTCGTAAATTGCTGAAAAAGAAATAATCTCAAAATGATCATCAACGAATCAACTATCTTGATTAGCCAAACGAACTTAAAGTCAACATATTTCAAACCATTACGGTTTGCTAAACTATTCAGAATCTTGTGTTAACTGAAACAGTTGAGAAATCATGGTTGTTTCGTTCCCAAATCATTCATTAATTGAGCAAACGATTGTAAGACTAAAACTAGTGACTCTCCTGGTTCAGCATACAAATTGATCAAATTCATTCTGTAAACCTGCGTTTATTGTTACACTTGAGTTTTGTATAGTTGCCACTCATTAAACGTTTAACACCCCCCCCCCCCCCCCCCCCCCCCCCCCACCTCTCCCCCCCAACCACCCTTTGTGTGTATTACAAGATTCCACTAATCTGTAAATGCTCTTAGAATAGAAAGAAGAATCATATTCATGAGTTTCCATTTCCCGCTTCATAGCTACAATAAGTTTATCCATTGATAAGATCTCTTCTACTTCTAGCCAACCTTGGTATTGTTTGAACCTGTAGGTGATGTTATAAAACATACATAAGGCGCTATTTCTTGTGCTTTCGAGAAAGGACTCTTCCGGTTTCCCTCTTGCCGATTACCCCCTAGAAATCGTTTGGAATCTACTGTGCCTAGGGTATGTAAACTACCCTTTCAAGATGGGTGGACTAGTCTCAGTATTGGCGATCCAGCAAGGGATTGTTGGTTTGTTTTGGATGTCGTCATGTCGTACGTTTCAAAGATTGGCATACTTTTTAGATGAATATGAGTGAGGGATCAGTGAGAAAATATCCAAACTTGTAATAGTAGTCAAATTCGGGTAACACTGTTCAGCTATGGACAAACAAGTAATCTGAATAAACGAATACCCTTCTCGAACAGTACACTAATCTCAACTCGGAAAATCTTCAAATAATTATACTCGGTAATAACTGCAAGAAAATCTACTTCTAACTCGGTAACAATATTCAATATAAAACTCAGAGTCAAGCTATAATAATTGGTTAAAATCCAAAGTTAGATGAATTGATTAAAACCACAAATTCAATGAAACTAAAATTTTATGATGACTAGATAATCCAAGTGTCTAACTATACTCTAAATTCGATGAACCGATATTTGATTATCGAGTTTTGTAAATTTTGTGAAAAACACGATATTTAACTCTTCAAAAACATGATAAATACCGTGGTAAATGTACGTACTAAAATGACTTTGCGGGGTAAGCTTATTACCGTCTTAGAATTTACCCTACTTAGTGTTAGAATTCCCTATATCACAAATTCGCTTGGAACAGAATTTGTAACTTAACAAACCTGTAAAACCGAGTCTTTATATCGAATTCCTAATAAACGATTTTTGATAGAACTCAAAAGATTCGAATATTCTTATTACACTGGAATATTATGTGTACTGAAAATTGCTAAATATTACTCTAGAAAAAGTCTCTGAAACTCAAATACCACTCTACGAGAATGCCCAAAGCCTCTTCAATCGAAAAATAAAAATGTCATCACTTACTGATGATTGAAAATGAACAACTTCCGAGAACACATAACGTAAAAAACTCAAAATCACAGCCAAAACTCAATATCAAACCTCAATAGCACCACAATGTCAGAAAATCCATCACTTCTTAAATTCTCGTTGTACTGAACAAAAATTCATGCACAAATCTGCTCCCTCTATTCTCTATTGTGTCTTCAGACTACCACTTGATAGGTTACATGATTCTTGTATCTAATCATATCAACGACTGTAAGATTAAAGAGAAATGATAGGGTGTGTAATTGTGGAAATTTCAAATCTTTTTATGGAGGGAAAATTGTGAGAGTTATTACACAAGGGCATCACCCTCTAATGAAGATTAGAGGGCTATTTATAGGCAATGGGGGAGGCTTCCCTTCCTTATTTTCCTAACTTGATCATACTAGTCACGAGGACCTTTGGTTATTATGCTATTTCTTACTTAAATGGCAATAATATAAACCTCCTATATAAGCTATATTTAACTAAACAAATAAAGTCTAAATAACAAAATATAATAAAACTACTATCGACACTTTTCCATAACCTAAACATCTATCTATTGGACAATGGTTTCAAAGAAGGAAATTGTTGAACCACTTGAATCGATCTTGCTTAGCTTAAAAGGGTCTTAGTTGTATTAATATATCCAAGACTAACTATGGTAGAACTCATGATCTGAATATATCAAAGACTATGCGGATTCTAGTCTATGATACTAAGAAGAATAATCAATGAAACAGTAACAAACAAGTTTGTATAATACCAAATTTTAAGCCACAATATAAAACGAACACTCTTAATAGTGTTAGGGTTTACAAAACCTTAAAGCTACGAATATCAAATATGTCATCTCTAACATTATGCCCCAGGACCTCCTTTTACATAAGGAGTCACTATAGGCTTATAATACTTTACCTATGTTATCATGATCTTTTCTATAGACAACATAATCTTCTTAAACAAATAAGTTTCTATACATATCTTCTTTACAAATAACTTAATATCTTATCTGCATTGTATACTTGTTTCTCCAATCAATCTTTATTTTCTCTGATTAAGTCTTTGATCTCATCTCTTGTAAGCATATCCCTTCCTTGGCACCGTAGTTTACACCTACTCCCCCCCCCCCCCCCCCCCCCTACCCCCCCGCCCCCCCCCCCCCCCCCCACCCCCCCCGCCCCTCCCCCCCCCCATTAACTAAGCACAAGCAGTATTAACTACTTAGAGTTTTAATCTAGACAATATAAAACATACAATAGCAGTACTTAAATTTTATTACTAGTAGTTTAAACTTACTTTGTATATTTTTTAGTTTTATCTCTGAGCAGTTCTTAAACCTTCTTCTAGCCTAGCAGTAACTTTATACTAACAGTACTAATATATACTAACAGTAGTAACCAGCAGTAGTAACTTTCATACTACCAGTACTAACTACTTAGTATAATTTCATTAGTATTACCAGCAACACTAAGTTATGCTTGACATCACTAATATATACCTGAGCAGCAGTAACTCTAAGAATATCTTGAAGTCTTTTAATCTCAACAATCCTCCCTAAACTTATGTTCATCATGCTGATTCTTCAAGTTTCTTTAAAAAGTCTTCACTACACCAGGAGATGCATTCAACACTTTATGACCTTGTCCATACTTTTTGTTTCATTAAGCTTGAGTAGTTGATTAACCACATCTTATTCCTAATGATTAGCTTGAAGCTTTTGTTCAGCTTGTTTGTGTTGATTTTTATGGTGTAAAAGGATATCTTTATTAACCGCAAAAAATAAAGTTATGTAGATTTTATACCTCACAAAGTGCACTTCCACAGTATCAAAGCGCTTTACAAATCAGTCACTTTGTTGCCTTAGCAGATTTCTCCCATACTTCACTTTTTATGTTGTGTCAAACATTACTTTTGTAGATCACCTCCAATAACATTCTTTCAAATCCTCCTCTGGCCTTGTATTCTAATGTTTAGCACTTGAACCAACTTCTCAGTCAGGAGTCTTCTAAGTCTTCTTTATCAATATTCTAGAAGCATATTAATCATTGATAATTATCTCCTTTCCTTTGGAACTTCCATCAGTCTTATCATTAAAGTATCCGCAAAACTTTCCTTCTTTAACAATATTGGTATTCAACAAATCTTTGGAGGTCTTGGTGCTAGAGGTATAGCATCATCAGCTACCTCATCATCTTTAAATCCTATTCAATATTGCATTTTTCATCTCTGCCTCTTCATTAATCATCACTCTTTTTCTGCCCTTCTACATGCTCATCTATCTTATGCTTCTTATTGATTTATACATATTCAGCTCATCTCATACTCTTTTATGAACTGCCTTCTGATTTTTGTCTTACTACCTTCACCAATCTGAATTCATGTCTACAAAAGTGTTTAGACCTTTTCATTACATTCTATAAAACATGTCTCTCTAGTTCTCATTCATACTTTTGCTCTTTAGCTGTTTGTGTTTGTATTCCACACCATGTGTTTTGCAAATTAGGTAGACATTGTATTTCTCTTTTGATGCCATTAGTTGGTGGCTTGCCTATCCTTTTCTCTTGACGCCTCTTAATGCTGTAAATATTTTTTGTTCTCTTTCAAGAGTTCATCAGAAACAATCTTCCCTTTATCTCATCTGTCAATTACTCTTTGCTCTCTTATTTTTAGTCTTTTCTGCCAGCATCCTTTCAGCTCTATCATTGCTGTGTGTGTTATTTCATGACGTTAAAGAAGGCTATGGTGGATTCTTCTTCCTTTTTGTCTATGCAAGCCTTCTCTTCTTCTTCCAATTCTGCTATGTTAGTTAGGCTTCAAGCAGATTTCTAGACAACTTCATTCATCAAGTGCTATTTAATCTTTATTTTTACATAAGATTTTCAGGCTCAACCATTATTGCCTTACCTTTGTCTTTAGCCTGTAGAAGTTGTTATGCTTATGAAGGTGATGATGTTGTTTTGAATTCACTTGGCTCATGAACTACAACCCTCTAGCCTTAGGTCTTGTAGTTGTAGTTTTTGTAGCAGCAGTTGTAGAATTGCTTTGGTTTAGCTGCTTGAATCCTATTTAGTTGTCTAAGACCAGAGTTACTCATCATAGTTGTGGTTGCGAGACACTCAGCTACGCCTAGTATACTTACAACAATTAGCCCAGTAAGTAACTACTTCACTTAGTAATACGTAAACTGGATTAGGCTCTGCACTACTTGTTTCCAAGTAACTTCTTTTTTAGCAACAACTTCTTCATCTTATAAATCATCTTGTACATCAAACAACATCTCTTCAACATTTCTTTCTTGAGTCTTATCAATCTAGGTTACCTCATCATCATCATCAAGATCAGCTATTTTCCTCCCTTGTTTGGATACATCCTCCTAAGCACCCAAACTAACATCATTAGAGGATTCTACCTTGCTAGCTGAACCAACCTTCCTTAACCTTTTGAGCCCTGAAGTTCTTGACTTCTTTTTTTTTCCAACTGCTTGACTCTCTTCTTTAAACTAGCAATCTCCTTTGCTTGAACAGTCATTGCTTTCTCTAAATCAAGAACCTTCTCTTGTAGACTTTAGTACTAAAATATTTAATTTAGTCAGTTGCACGTCTGCCTTCACCTACTTTGAGATGGATCATAGGAAGGGGTAGATACATGTTCCTTATTAGTAGCCTCATCAGGGATAGGCTCTGTACGACCACTGTCCTTCCTCTGTTTTCTTCTAGACTGTTTCTTTGAGGCATTAGTTGATGAGTGGTTGCAGTTAATACTGTGGAGAATGTGGAATAAGAATCAATAAGAGCACTGAACTCACTTCAACCCATATTTCTGAGCTTGAACCATCTTTGTTGTCGAAAAGAGTGTGACCACTTACTAGAATAATCCCTTTACCCATCCCGCATTCCTTAATGTTAGCAAACACCTTCTTGGTGTGGGAAGGGGTAACATAAATCCCTTTATGTTTGGTCATTCCTTCAACTTTAAGATTGATTCTAGGGAAGACTGCACAAACTTAGTACATAAGAAACATACCACCACCCTCCAAGTTTTTTCACCATATTGTCAAAATGTAACTTGTTAGAAAAATGTTAAAATTTATGGTTTATGGCAGACGATGATAGCGGATGCCATAGTGCTACTAAATTAATTCCAGGCTGTAGTCTTAGCACTAAGGCATTGAAGTATGGTATGGAATAAAGAAATTTCCATTGGATGAAATTAAGCTTTAATAGGAATGATACTGCTTATTGAGTAAGATTTTCCATACCCCATTCTTTCTATGTTCTGCAAAATGGTAGCAGATAGGGAGACAATTTGTTCCTTCAGTATGCTTTAACTTAATGATCACTTCTTATACACGTCTCAGTGATGATCACCCTCTTCTTCTCAACTAAGGCTTGTATCTAACGTTCCCTATTAACTGTCTTAACCTTGGCAGTTGCCCAGAACTGTTCAATACATGTAGTATAGATGGTTGGATTCTCCGTTAGCGCATATCTGATAGAACTTGCATTCAGAAAATCAATGATTTGTTCAAATCACATCACTTTCCTTAAAGTCTTTTCTAAGGAAGCGACTAGATTATGTGTTTTAGCGATTTTTGGGGTCGACATTGTGATGGGTTTTGAGGATTAAAGATGAAATTGAGTTAGGGTTTAAGATTAGAGAGTATATCAAAGTGTAAAATCGATCGAATGAGTGATTAAACTTTAATCGACCACGCTATTTATGAAATCACCTCAAACTAGCATTACTTGTAAACTAACAGCATTAAGTTAAGCCTAACAGTATTAACATAACCTACTGGGTAGTAGTTTTATGCCTAGAAGCATAAAACACTAATACTGCGCTTTAGTAGTGAGTTTAGTCTTAACCACAGCATTAACTAATAATGGCCAGCGCTGTGAGTTTAAGCCTTAGATAGCATTAACTAATACTGGAAGCAGTTAGTTTAAGCTTAGCAGCATTAACTTTGATACACCAGCATTAACTCTAATTTCATTCCAAAAAGCATTTCCATCATGAATTTTGACTCTCACAAGCTCTCTTTCTGTTTTTAATCTCACAATATCTCTCATTTCTTTTTCTCACCAATTTACTCTATCTATTTTTATATCGTACAACTATCTTTCTATTTTTCTCGCTCACTATTATCTCTCAATTTTTCGTTTCTCACCAATTCATCTCTCATCTGTTTTTATATCACAAATCAAAAGCCCTAACAGATAGTTTGGTACAAAATTCCATCAATTCCTTTAGTTTCATGTTGTCCTCCCCACTTCTAAGTGTGTTAACTCTTGAGAGAGGTGGATCATAGGGACTATTTGAGATATAGCCTCAAAACTATTGTGAGCTTTTGTACCCCCATTATGTATCTTGGCACTAGGACCAATACCTGAAATAGTTCCCCTAAGGAACAGACTAATTAAGTGTGCCATAGATGGCAGTCTATTTATGGTACAATCTTGTTCTTGCTTGCTTCGAAGCTTAGAAGTATTAGTGGCAGCCCTTTCCATTTGGTCTTCCCACTCCTATTGACCAGTCTCTCATCTGCTACAAAGGGAATAGTCACTAGGAATGAGTATATCTCTTATTGGGCCTTTTAGACTTTACTAGTTTTTGCAGTCTTTTTTTAGGTTAAAGATAATGAGTGGATCATTGAATTGGTTTAAAGATTAGACATGTGAAACAAATGTAGATAGTGTTGTGTTAGGATTCAGTGGGATTTTCCGTGACCCTCTCACCAACACTTACTGCTGATTTGTTCAAATTTATTAATTCTGTCAACGGTATTAAATGCCACTAAGACAGCATTATATATACTTTACAGTAGTAAGTTCTACTAACATCACTAACTTGAATTTCATCCCTAGATGCTATTCATTCCATGCCTAAACATTTCTTTCATTAATCAAGATTTCATAAATAACCTCCCCTCAATCAAATGCTTCAGAGGTTAAAGTATTCAATACTGCAATCAGATTACTAAATCTTGCTAACATCAAATGCCTTTGTGGAGTAAATCAGTTGATACATTGTGATTTAGTGTGAAAATCTTGATCACTTTTTTTTAGAATTAATCTCATTCTCATTGAATCCCTAATGAAGTGAAGATCTAATCTCAATGTGTTTAGTCTTTAGTGAAAACATGGATCTTTACAATGTGCAAATAGTGCCTTCATTATCAATGAAAATCTTGGTATTCATGAAATTGTATCCAAAATCCAACATTTGATTTTGAATCCATAACAACCTGTCAAAATACAAACTAGTTGCAACTATATTCTGCTTCATGTAAGTTGGCATCTATAGTTTGCTTCTTAATTTGCAATGAGTTCAATCCTCCTCATATAGAACATTGAAACCTCCTATTGTGGATTTCATGTCTAATCTTAGCCCACCTAGCATAGTCACCCTGTCAGTATAAGCTTTCCAATCATATGGTAAGTCTTAGGATACCAAAGGCCTAACTTAGCGTTGACCTTTCATGTATCTAAAGATTCTTTTTCACAGCATTGAAGATGTGAAAATTTAGTGTGATAGAAATCTTGAGCAAGCAAGTATAACATATACAATTTATATCAGGCCTAAAATCTAGTTAGATAACATCAGATTGATGCCAAATCATTGATCTATATAATTGAATATCAACATCACTTTAGCTTCTGCATCTTTGAGCAAGTGTCTCTGAAGTCTCCCATAGCGAGTACTTGAATGTCTTCTCACAGTTGAAAACCAACTTTTCAAAATTTCATCTACATACTTGTCTTGATCCAATGAAAAATCCCATCATCTTTATGAGTCATTATCAGTCCTTAAATGAAAGTAAAGCTCACGCCATATAAATCATCTTGGATACTTCTTGCTGCATCAATTTCTCAAACTCTAGTGCATAAACCCTTTGTGTGTGTGTGTGTAAAAAATGATATCATCTTACATATAACTTGAAATTGTAGAGTTTCACCTTTAACTCTTTTAATGAACAACGTCTTTTTATCTGGCCATCTTTGAAATCCATTGTCTAATAAATAAGTAGATGAAAGTCTCACACCAAGACTCTAGGGGCTTGATGTAGTTACAATATAATGCCTTTTTTACCTTGATAAACTTTGTAAGGAAACTTGGATCTTCAAATCCTGGGGGTTGAAAAACATAAAACTTCCTCTTTAATATTGCCATATAAAATAGACCACTATTTCATCCATCTGTTTACACAACATAAGTCTTTGAATGAGCATAGGCATAAGAACAAACTATTGATTCAAATCCTAGCAACCAAGAGCAAAAACCTCATTCATAATCTAATATCCCCTATTCTTGAAGTGTATCCATGCAGCAACCAATCATAGCCTTGTTACCTGATTTTAACGGCCTCTTTCATCGTTCTTGTTCCTGTACAACCATTTTAGTACCAATAGCTTTTTGCCATGTGTGTAAATCCAATCAAAGTCCAAACCTGTTGTAATTTAAACTATAGATGCTAAACTTCTTGCATAGGATTCTATCACAACTTGGATATTGTAATGTTTGGTGTTCACCTTTTGGGCTTACCTACTTGTGATAAGAAACAGCAACAGATAATTCTGAAAGTTCTATTATGTGTTGTATTACTCGTTGCACTAAACTAAAACATACATGTTCAGTCACATTCATTTGTCATCTCTTCTGTTGAGGTGCTGAATGTATATCTCTAAGGATTTTCATTTATGTGGAGATCCTTGTGAACTTTGTAGTTGGTAGATATAGGACATAACAGGAAAAAGTTATTGCCAATATATTTTTGTCTGACCTCTGCACCACTTCTTCATCTATTTCATAAGAATAGAAGCAATCTCTTCAATTTAGGCATTTTTCGGATCATCTTACATGTCACATAGCCTATTTCTCATCAACAGCATTATCTTCTATGCTAGCAGTATTAACAGTTAAACTAATAGTATTAATATTGTTAGTACTGTTAATACTTTCATCCTGCTCTTGATTAACTCGTTAGCTTACTTTGTACTTAGAACCTCACTATTCTTCATTCTCTGGATCTTTAGAATCCTCTTTTCCTCCTCCCTGATGGTTTGAATCCATCCAATTAGGAGATCCTTTGAACCTTTACGAGGTGATTGATACTAAATGTCTACAATAGGTAGCGCAGTATATAACTCTTGACAGATATTGTCTTTTTCCCAAGCTTGACCTGCACTACAATGTTTCTTTCGTACCTGCATTACCATTAGTTTGATTCTCCTTGCACAACTGGCTTATAATTTATAGAATTTGTTAGAGATCTATATCAAAAAGCCAATTAGAGATCCATTTCCATTGACAATATTGGTGTTCTCTTCACTAAACTTTGGACATGCGAGGTCTCTTTACTAATATCCTAAGTCATTCAGATTGTTGCATTCCTTGAAGGCTTTTATATTGTAGAGTATCCTATAAAATGAACACATTAATCAACTCCACCACCCCCATACCTTGGTGATTCTATGTATTAGCTAATAGTATCAAGACTCCATAATCGTGCTGTTCTCATGAAGCTTAAGGCATGTTTTTTACTAGAAAAAAAAGTGCATTAAGGGTGTCTTGTTATGAGATTGATAACTAACACCTATTTTGAACAATAACAAGCAGTATTAATGCTTCAAGTCCATTTAAAGTTGTTGGCAATTTTGAATCACGCTAGCATAGTCCTAGAAGCCCTCCTATCTAGTGTTCTATTTTCCTTTATGTCGCACATTTGTTGTGGAGTCCTAGCAACACTGTTTTTCATCTTAATCCCTTTCATTTACACTGACAACTGATTCATGTCCTATTTTTGCAATACAGTCCCTTTGTCTCATCTAATATACGTTAAATTAAGGTCCTCCCCACCCCCAACATTTGTTTTTCTCTAGGAATGTTTTAATTCTTTCTTACGGTTTTCACTTAGTTTCATACTTGTGGATAAGATTAATTCCCACAACATTTAACTCTTGATTGTCATCTGTGTCATCTAGCAGTATCTTCTTTTTCATTAGACTCTTTACACATATTAGCCCAAACAAACTCAATATGCAACATTTGTAAAGGTCGGTGATTAGCATGCTTTACTAATCCTTTGGTCTTTACAAGTGGCTTTATGTTGACATTTCCATTCTGAACAAGCAACACATGTGATGAATATTTCAAAATCTTTGAATGGTAAACCTCTTACAAGGTTCCACCTCTCTAGTTTAGTTCATAGTTTTGAATTTATATGGCCAAGGCTCCTATGTTCACAAGATTAGATTCATCTATGTGGAGCTTTTCAAGAGACAAGTATAGACCTCCTGAAGGGACAATATTCTTTTAATATTCATACACTGTACATGTTATCTATTTCTAGAAATCTACTTTAGAGATGTCAAGGACACCATGATTTTATAAAGTAGCTTAAAGTAGGAGACAAAACAACTCTTTCAGTGTTTAGTAAAATGTAATATGGTATTATCTTATCTAACATTTGTGAGACTACTGTTAAGCGTTATTAACTTAAGACTCATGAACAATGTACACATCTTCAAAATCCAATTTAATGTACTGATTTTACCTGTACCAGTGATTTTACCCTATCTGTGGGATCTTCATTCTAAAGGCTTACAAACCCTATATCATTTTCTTTCTATATTGAGAGGTATGACTGTGTCTTCTTGTCATGTGCTTAGAGCTTCACACATGTCAATGACTCCTTTTTACTGCAATTATAGCTGTGGATTGCCCTGCAACAAAAAGTTAAGAGAATCAGGCTTCTCTTGGGGACCCTAGCCAGTGCATAGACTTGATCTGCTCTTGGCTCAAACATAGTCAAATCTTTCATGTTCATTGATTCTTATTGTGTCTGGAGATATGGTCTAAAACCTTTTGTTTGGTCTCCAAACATATAAACATGCTGAGGCCTTAACAGTCATTTGCCTCATTCCCTTTTTATTCATCATTTATTTATTCGCGTGTTTTAGCACATACTGTAATAAATCATTTCTCCTTTAACAGTATTAACTTTTTCATTGATAATGAATATGTGTTTCGTGAAGAGAGATAATTATGTGTATTTACAATGAGTCCTATTCCATTACACAATGTGAAACTCGCTCGATCTATAGAGAGAAACAAACACTCTTTTTTGATCCCTTGCATAATAACACTATAGTACTAATGTACGTCCGTCTTACTTGGTTATGACAGTTATATAACTGTACTGCTGCACTTTGAAGAGTTTTGCCTAGCCAGTATTAAGTGTTTAAGTCGCGCCGAATTCATTAGACTGCTTTGGAACAGAAATTTCTTTTTAGATGACAGCGCTGAGTCATTCTTTGAGAATTTTGATGATTCACCCATGTCTAGCTGTGTGTTCCCATACTGTTTTTCCATCATTTTCTTTTCATAAAAATCACAATCTTTGATCAAATGGTTAAAACTGCCACATACATAGCAAGCCCGCCCCTTATTTTTAACTCAAAATTAATTCTTTATCGCGCCTTAAGTCACCAAATTTATTCCCGTTTCTCCTGTTACCGCTAGGGCTCTTTTGACTTATTTTTGTCCTAGTGGTATTTAGGCTTGCTTACGCACTTCTTTTTACTCTTCTAAACAGACTTTTTAGGCCTTGTTTTTATATGCTAATAGCTTTTAAAACATTATAATTATATCACTTTAGCCAAAACTAGATTTTCTTGATTTGATTTAGCCTCAGTTACATTCTCAATCTCACTATAGATCATCCAGTCTGTCCAATAAGTGGTTGACCAAAAGACTCTAGTATTTGTTTCACTCCTAAGTTGTTGTGTGCTTAATCTTGTCTGCAACTCAGGTATTACTAAGGTTACTGACTCACTAAAAACATAATCTAGTAAAGATAAGAGACATTCAGCAAGTACAAATCCCTGATTGTAGAGGCACGCGTCCTATGAAGTTCCCAGTTTAGGGAGGGGGAACTAACATGTTATCTCACTTGTTTTATACTTTCTTTTCTCAAACTATCAACTCTTGCCCCCATATCATCCATTCGAAACAATTCACCGCTCCCACTCCTCCTTTTACACATTTATCAATCGTTCTTCTTGTAATCTTTACTATACGTACAGTTCGATCAACTCAGTCTTGAACAGCTTATCTCTGCTTACGATTGTAATCTTTAACAGTTTTTTGAACCCCATTGTGTTTTGTCCAAGTAACTTGTGTTTAGGTTATATGTTAAATGTTATTTCTCAATGAATTTTACTTATTTCTCTAAGTTCTCCTTTATAGATTTTTAGACTCATAACATCTTCTTTCCTATGCTCTTCCGTTTAGTGCAGAATGATCTTGCTCAACAGTCAAGTATTAAACGTCGTTTTCTTAAAATCGTTGTAGTGTGTCGTCGTTCATAAGGAGTCAACCTCATTATTGTCAGTGTCTATAGACTAGACTCTGCCTAGAGTGTCTTAGTCTGTATAATAGCTTTATCTAGACCTGCCTTTATACTCGACTCTATAGTATATTAAATTAAGACTGCGTATTATTAGAAATACTCTCTAATACTAAAAACAACCTATCCAAATGTCCGTCTAAAACTCCTCAAAACATTACCATAGTATATGTCCCACCTGACCAGTACATACCTATATCCACTCACCATACTCACCACCCCACCACCCCTCATAGATCTACAACACCCCCAGCCCACACCTCGTGTCACCGCCTCCCCCCTCCCCCACATGCCGCCCCCACCCCGTCCCGGACCCCCTCCTCGACACCCGCCCCCCCCCTCGCCACATCTCTGCACTCCATTGCACCCACCCCTACTCTTGCATAATTAGAGACTGTTCCTTCTATAAATCTATATTGTCGTTTATGACTTAAATGTTCTGTGAGTTGTTTTATTAAGATTTTATTCCTGATTTTGGCAACAAAGTAGATACCTTAGATTCTGCTGCTTGTAGTAGCTTTGTTTAGAGTCCTGAGTTTGGTGTTTTATGCCATTCGGGTTTGCACATATTGTTTATTGGAGCTTCTTCAGGACCTGATCACTCCAGTCACTCACCACAAGTCCATCTTGAGCCACCACATGCTTTTATATCTGTTGTTTCCAATCGTGACATTCATCCTTATTGGTTTCTCCTTACTTCTTTTATTCCTGTTCTCCTGTGAAGTTCGTCGGACTGCCATTGATAATAGTGCACATTTTTATGAACAGTGTATAGCATTCCACCGCTGTGTTTTGTTAAGTTCCTTCTATAGTCTCAGTACATTGGCTTTAATCTTCCATCTAGTCTTATTTGGATTCTTCTGCTCTCTTGCGTCAGCATTCAGGTGGGTCTTCTTGTCTACTTTTATGCAGCATTCTCTTCCATAGTAATCAGCATTTTAGATCTGTAGTAAGTCATCATCTTTTAGGTTAGTTTAGTCAAAGATAGAATAGATCACATATCACTCTCTTTACTATTCAGTTAATTAGGCAAGGAGTTAGTAAGTAATATCATAGCATTGATTGGTATACGTGCTAAGATGTGGGTTTGGAATTGGATTACATTGTAAATAATTGCCTTTTTTTATGAAATTTTGTGGATAGATTTGTGGAAACACAGGATCTTCTGTTTCTGTATTAGGACTATTTGTTCTGTTATATTTTCGAGTACGATCCTTGCTCAAAGCGTGTCATAAATCAGGTTTGTCCTCCTGTTCTAGGTTTTGATGTCTTCACATTCTGATGGGAGATTCTTTATTTCTTTAATTCATATCTTTGTGTGTTTTTTTTTTCCATAAACCATATATTATTGTGCTGACTGTTTTGTCTTTTGCTATTGCCTTTCAATAAGTTTGTTCTCTTGTTCTTCTCGACGCTGAGTGCGTGTGTTGTGTCTTACTAGTTGATGTTGATAGGGGCGGGAGGTGGGGGAGGGGAAGTAACGGTTGATACGCGTTTTTAAGAGGCGACCCGGGTGGGCATTTGTTGTGAGAGCGTGGTCGATCCTTATATAGGGGGTTGTGTCGGTATTAGGACGTGTTTGGGGGTAGTGCGGATTGGTACACTGGGACTAGGAGGGATTTGTGAGATATGGTGTGTGGGGTAAGAGGCGAAGGGTGTAATGACTGGGTAAGAGAAGTGCGGTTTATCGAGCTGGCCGAGAATGTGGGCATTTGGTGGTGTTTGGGTGGGTACTCGAGCTATTTACTTGCTTTATGTGCAGATCGGGGTGTGATATGTGGTCGTTAGTGGAGAATGAGGTAGTGGGTAGGACAGTTTGGGATGTTAGGAGGGCTGGTGTCTGAGTTTGGTTACGGGAGAGTTGGACGCTGAGGCGTTTGACTGCTTAGGCTAATCAAGAGGGAGACTAGGGTAGGGGTGCATGGTGATTCGCAGTGGGTTTTGGGTGGTATTGAAGCGTGGGGGGCCTTCTATTATTTCGGTGTGAGAGGTGGTGGTTGGGGGGGTAGGGGGTGGATTTTGGGGAGGACATCGGGTGTTTGTTGTTACTTGACGGGTGAAACTAGGGGGGGGTGAACTCTTGGGTTTTTTGATGGAGTGTTGGAGGGATTTATTTGTTAGTTTGTATTGAATATATATACCATTTGATTATACTTGGTTGATAATTATTTGATTTGTAATATTGACATTGACATATGCGAATTCTAGTTTTGATACTAAGATTGATTATGACAATGAATTCATGACTATTACCTAAACTTGTTTGTATTAATACCGATTCTTGTAGCCTCTATATAAAAGACAATCTTAATTATGTGTTTTGGGTTTACTAAAACTTAAAGCTATGAATATCAAAGGATGTAGTCGGCTATCTTGTCTGTCCTCGTGGTGTCCTACTTTTTTACTCAATCGGAGTCACTACGAGGATTACAAATACTCTACTTAGGCGTATCATATTCTTTTCGTATTCTATCATGTTTTCTTCAATTGAAAGTCTGCTTAATATCATGATATGTATGGTTTTCTTATCTTCTTGTACATAATGAATTATTTATCTTATCCTTCGTTTAGTTATTCTTTTGGTCTTTAATCTTTACTTTTTCTTTTCTCTGATAAAAGTCATTTGATATCTTTGCTCTGTCGAGTCATTTATCTCTTGTATGCATTAGTAGTAATCAAATTCAGAGTACAGTGGGTTTCTGTGCTCAAGGCAGTTTTAACGACTTATGATTTAGTGTATTACCATCTAGCAATTTCATACATCATACAATTTGTCAGTACTAACTTTTTACTAGTAGGTAGTAACTACGTTGTATATTTTTAGTTATTATCTTTTGAGCAGTCTTAACTTCTACTGTAGCAGCAGTATCTGTTATATGACAGTTCTGTATTATTCTAAACTTGTAGTCTACTTAGCAGTCAGTAACTTTTATATACCGAGTACTTTACTTATCTTTGTTTATTTTTTCATTGTAGTTTACCTATAGCACTAGAGTTTTGATTGAAAGCATTATATATACCTGTGCATGGTCTTGTAAACTCTATGATTCTCTGAAGTACTTTTTAATCCTATCAGATTTTGAATTAACTAGTACCTTATTCTTCAAAAGGAAGTAATGGTTGATATCTGGCTGCTCTTTGGCTACAGTTCTTTGTGGGTTAGATCATCATCTTTGTACAACAAAGAAGGTGCTACGCTTTGCATCTGAGAAGATATGTAGATGAGAAATTTTCTCGGATAGTTTTATGAGTTCTTATGCGGCAGAACCTATTTCGTTATGAGGATTACAAGATAATGTATTAGAAGAAGGATATGCCACTTCTTTTTATAAGTCAGTATAAATTTTGTTGCTAAAATCTTAAAGAAAATTTGTGGTTTATATTGAAGGTCAGTCTGCAATGCAACACGCAATGGGAAACTCAAAGCATATGTCAGGTATGATAGATGGTAAAGAGCATGTTGGATGTGTTATTATGCTATCATGTCAATGATGGTTCATTGATGTACCTTACGGCATCGTTCAAAGACTGACATCATAGTTGTAGTGTGGCATGTAGTCTAGATTTACCATTAAGTTCAATCCAAAAGGTTTCACATCAATTTATGTCTATGAATAAGATTTTTGGTACTTAAAAGGTAACATAAATTATGGCCCTTGGTATCCAAAGATTCAACTTTAGATTTGTCGCATACACTGATAGTGATTATGCTAGAGCAAGCTTTGATAGATATTGTCTTCTATCAAGAGGTTGTCAAGTTCAGCTTGGAAATGTCATGATAATATCATTGTTAGCGCCCCAAGATTACACGAACTGTAGTTGCTTATGCCTACAACGTAGATGTGAATTTGTGGATGCTTCAGTTGTCTGTGGGCAGTGCTTTGGAATTCTCAAGATCACCTGACTGTTATTTTGGGTATAATTATTAATGCATTCCAAAATATCTTTTTTGGACATTAACACTGTAATTTTTGCTTAATTTAAATCCTGTTGTTTCATTCCAAAAATCATATAGAAGATCATACATTGCATTATTATTAGAGAATTTTTATGAAAGAAATTGATTCCAAATGGTCAAAATTATACATGACAGAATGTGGCTGATTTTGCTTACAAAAGTTTTTGATTAAGTAGATTACAATAGTTAATTGCAAGTATTGGAATGCTAAATCCTAATAGTTCTTTTATCTCTTTTATGATTATTATGATAATTCTAGTTATTAAAGAAATCCCCCCATCAGTTAGTACATATCCTCTTAAATCCTACCACCATAAACCAATCACAACGCACCTAAAAATTCTAATGTAAGAGACATGTCAATACGTATCCAACTGTATATAACTTACTACCTACAAACTCCCCCTTCTGCGACTATAGATAATAGAATCTTGACAGAGTCACTTGAACAACATACCACTCTTTTCATAGCGTTGAAGTTTACAAGTAGTATATGAACACTACCTAATACTAGTTACTTAGAATAACCATACACTATATCACGACACGTTGATGTTACGCACCAACCGAACCAGCTTACGTGCCCAGCCAGAAGTAAGCTGACTCCTGATGAATGAACACATTTTGTGATAATTGATGACTCATCGATAACATGAATGCTATGTTGTGAAAAACTTAGTAATAGATAGAGAATAGTGTATCTATGTGATTTTACTAAGAATAAGCGATAATAGAACATAACTCACACAACAAAACATACACCCCCCACTTGTCCCCCCCCCCCCCCCATTAGACTGTTAGAGTAGATAGTAGAGTGTAGTTGATTTAGATGAGGATGTTTAGTCTGATTTGATATTATATTTGATGTATATGTAGTTATGTGTGTGTGTGTTTATGTTAGTATATGGTATGAGATACGCTCGACGAGCCAGAGAGTTCACTTTATTACTTCTCTAGAGTCGGCTTTTTGGATGAGTACCTAATAGATACTGCTCATGTCCGTGACTCTGATGTAGGTTAGAGTTTAGGTCTCCATGTGCACTAATAACGTTTGACTTCCTAGACTCATGCTCTAGCTGCTGTCCTAAATGGTTATGTTGTTAGGCTCCATAAAAATTACCTACATTGTGTCGTTCCTTGTGCCTGTAGGGTAAAAGTTAATAGCAAATCTGTGGTTAGCGCTGTATAGAATAATCTTATAGTAATCTAGGCGTGAGTTTCTAAAGTCTTTAGCTTGATTGAGTGATATGTGTGGCTTATAAATACAAGCTCGTAGCTAAGGGCTTTTAAAATCAACTGTTACCCATTTAACTATATAAAGATGCTGAAATCACTAAAACTAGTCTCCTAATACCTCTGCCTCTAAGCTAATACCGAATATGCCCTGTACCTCTATCCCCCTCACTACAATTTGCATTCCTCTGTCCACATACCTGGTATGCCTCCACCCCAAACCCCCCCCACCAATCATACATACATCTGTCGTACTTTTTTAAAGTTTGAAGCTACTTCAGATAACCGATAGGTATCATTTTTTGTTTTCCTAATACCCAAGAAAATGTGAAGGGTTTTCCGTTTTTTTTTGTTTACTGTGATATCTACATTATAGTGGATTTTGTCTTACAATGTACATTCGCCATATCATAACCGGTATAACTTCGGATATCTCCTGTTATTACCCCCCAATTTTGCTATATATGTCGCTTTTGCCTAATTTTGAATAGTTAATGGCTCTACTGCCAATGGCCAAATACTATCAATGGAGTTGTACGTTTCATGCTTCCCTTAGTAGATAGCAAGGAAATAGTCATCACTGAATCGTCTGTTAGAAGAGATCTTCAACTAGCAGATGAGGAAGGTGTTGATTGTTTGCCTAATTCTATAATTTTTGAACAACTTGCATTGATGGGGTATGAGAATATTTCTCAAAAACTTACTTTTTATAAACCTTTCTTTTCCTTACAATGGAAATTTCTAATTTATACTATTTTACAGTGTCTAAGTCCAAAGACAACTGCATGGAATGAGTTTAGTTGATACTTTGGAATCTACATTATTTGTTAGCTAGTAACAAAAAATTAATCTTTCAAATGATTTTTTCTAATAGTAGGTGATTTAGAAACTTGGATAATGTTTTGGTAAAATTTAATGTATCAAGGTTTTTACAAATACTTGTTGGGACAAAACAACTTGATGGCCGACATTTCCGGTGCCAACTCTAAGAGAAAATTTAATGTACCCTCTACACTTAAAATGATTTTTTAGAAGAAATATGAGGTGAATTGAATAGGTTTTTCTTAGTAGTGTAACACCTTTGTTTCCAACAATGGTGGTAATAATACAAATTGAAATGGTGGTGAAGGGTATTCTAACAATGCCCAACTTTGTTCCCCATTCCACAACCACTTTTTAACAAACCATCCACTCAACACAAAGAACAAAAACCTATAGGAAACGCCTATAAGGAAAGGTTCACTCAGGTACCTTAAACCTAGTGATGCTACTAACAATGTAGCGCGTATGAGGCTGTCCATGGGAGGTTGGGTGACAGTTGTTAAGGAGCTGCCACACTGGCTTCTAGCTTGAAGCAGAGCAGGAAAGTTGAGTTAACATCAATACTTAGACCCACAATCCAAGGCAAACACCTAATGAACATTAGGTCTAAGGAACATATTCTAGCGTGGTGCGGTCCCAAGGTGCTAAGAAACCTTGGGGGGATACCTTTTCTCAAACTTTAGGTTTTGAGAATGTATCTAAACTGTTCACCATATGAAGATTCAATGCTCAGTGGCAAAATGAGGTTATACATCGCATTTGAAGTGATGAGGATAGACATGATAACTTGAGGAATTGTTGGACTGTATACAACTTTACAACTCAAGGTTCATTATTTAGAGAAGACAAGACTCCTCTCAACATATGGGGATTGATTATTTTGAAATAGGTAGGGTCATGAGAAGCGTGTGGATAAGGGAATCAGGTCTAAGAACTCATTTAGCTTAATGCTTTATACAAAGGTTGGTTTGAGTGTAAGGGTAGAATCATTTAGATGATGTATAAGTTTTAGGTGAGGTTGCATCCATAAACAAGGAGGATAGTTGTTGATTGATGCCTGATGAATACTATGACTATGATATATGTTTATGATGAGGCAATGAGAGATGTCCTTGCTGTAGAATGATTTAGGTGGTGAATGATTGGTGTTTGTTAAAGAAGGTATGTGTCTCAAGTTTTTACATGCTGCACTTATGCTTCAATTTCTACTAAAGAATTCACTTTGGTCTCAACGCACTTGAAATAGCATTGAAAACTTCAAAACCTAAAGAGAAAGGTATTGTTATCTAAGAGCCGGTGTATCTACAAACAACACCAACAATATATTTCTTCATCAATCACAGTCAAGGGTTTAAAGGTTAATGATAGAAGATACTGTGAAGTCTAAGAATAAAGATCGCAAATATTGCTTGAGAAGAAACAAGAAACTACTTTAAGATTACAAAGTTGAATTTTGCATGAGGAGAAAAAAGGTATTACAGAGAGAAAGAGAGCTTGTAAAAAGAACAAAAGCAATTATTTTATTTTGCCTTATTGAATACATGGTAGATATTAAGCAAAGATTGATGCTGATCATCAATTGGCTGAAAGACTGTAAGCACAAGAGCAAGAAGAGTTGTCTGATACTGAAAAGGCTACATTATTTGTTCAAATCTTAGAGAAAAGAACAAAGCACTTTGCAGCAAAAAGATCAGAAAAGACGTGAAAGATATTATATCCACCAACGCAAATTTCTTCGCTTAGATACAAAAAGAATGATAATATGTAATTACCTAAAGAATCATGGCAAGGATATCTAGATGTTCAAGGATTTGAGTTGAAAGATGTTTTGATTTTATTCAGAATGTTTGACAAAGCTTTTAGAAGGGTAATCACATTGAAGACTTTAGATACAGGTTGGTGGAGGGCAAAGAATACAGGTAGGAGAAGAGATTGAGTAACAAGAGATTACCATGTGAAACAAAGATAGCGTGGTACGATGACAATTAGATAACAAATAATTGCTTAAACAATTCATAGATAGTCATTCCAGATGAAAAGAAGTAGTAGCAATTGGATGCATATTCCTTTGCTGTTAAGTCTCCAAAGATTGTTGACTGGAAGAGTCTACAAGAACAGAACAGAAAGCTATTACCAAATAATAAGAGTTGGTGAAAAATCTCAAATGTACATAGTCTTTTAGTTAGATGATTAAAATTTTTGAATGAAGAATTTAAAGATGTCGTACATGTTGCGTAATAGCTATGTTGAGTCAACAATACTAGTGGAAGACTTAGATTTATTATTATGGGGTGATTTGAAGATAATGTTTGAACCACATGTAGAAGATGAAGTATGGAACAAGCAACAAGGATACAAAGTTTTGAGTTGGAAGCTATATGACTCCTGTGGAGTACATTCCTTGAGGATGCAATGTGCAGATCTTATAGGTTGTCTTGCTGTAGAATATCCCCTTACTCCATCTACACCTTACAATGTGTTGCAATGAAGCGTGAAATTGTTTATCAAAGGAAATCGTTATTTAGTCTCTAAATCAATATCACTCGAAAATAGTCTTAAGAAGTAAAGAAGTGTTTGGAAGCATCCTCATAGTGTTAATGAAGCTTTAAATGAAGAAACTTAATGATTTTGAGGAAGAATATCAAGTTTAGGGGAGGGTTGTTGGGATTAAAGGTCTTCTTTATGCTATTGGAATACTACTGCTTAAGTTTGTGTTAATATTGCTCAGTTGAAGTTAGTGCTGCTCATGAACTTCAAGGAAAATATGCTAAGTAATTACTTGGCATGTGTTTAATTACACATACCTTTTACCTTTAAAAACAAGATAAAATAACCAAAAACGGACTTAAAATGCCAAAAATATGCTTGTTTTGCTAATTGTGTTGGTTGTATGGAACGGATATCTAAGGGAAAACGACATTAAACAAAGCCAAATAGACAAAACCGGACACTGATGGAAAACGTGCAAAAGACACAGTTTTTCTCGAGATTTCCAACGCCAAAGTATCAATAAGTCAACCCAAGTCTACCACCGACAAAATCAAAGAAAGTCAACAAGTGAAGAAAAATAAGTTTAGGGACTTAAATTGCCAAATCCTAAACTTATTTAAAGAGGGGAAAGAAGAAAAACAATCACAAGGGCCCAAACTGCCAAATACCCAAAGACTTAACCACAAGGGTTAAGTCTGCCAATCTCCCAAAGATATAAAACGCAAGGACTTGTGATGCAAAGCCTTAAATAACTCTTAGGGGGTTAATTTGCCAAATCTCCAAACTTTTAACAACCACAAGGATGTGTACTGCAAACAACTTTAACACCTTGAGGGACCAATATTGTCAACACCCCAAACCTTCACCCCAAATTCGAACTACTATACATCTTCTTCAATGTTTTCCCGCCTTATCCCACAACCCCACCTCTGTCACCTCGTTGACCTCCCACATACATCCAAACCTTTCACAATCCCTTAACCCCACCCCCCACATGGGTTTGCCATGTTGGCAATCCAAAAACCCACCAAATTCATCAAGGGTTAATATAGTTCGACTTGGGCACCAAGGTGAATGAAGGGCCATGATTTGTCTTTGCTTGCACTCTCACAACAAACACACTTCATTTGTGTGTCTACAAAGAAACACACCAAGAGGTTAGTAGACAAGAAGTGCCAGTGGCAAAAACCTCTTAGCTCGTTTTTATTGCCTATTTAGATAGCTTGTATAAGCCTTCGTAAGGCTTAAGGGGAGTGTTTAGAGAAGAGTTTGTTTGTCTTATTGTGTGTATTTAATTTCTTTTCAGTTTTTAAACTTTTATGTACTTTTTTTTGAGATTAATGAGAAGTGAGTTTGATGTTTTACTGTTTGTTTAATATCCTTAAGAAATTGTAAGTCATATAAGCTATCAATACAGTCCTTCTTATAAACTGTTTTTAAAACTTTTAATCAAAAATTTAGGAAAAATTCAAAAAAAGGGGACAAAGTTACTGTTGGATCAAGTATGGATGAATGAGCAATATTGGAAGGCTCATTGGGTTTGCTTAGTTTAAGCTTATTTATAAGCTTTGGGTAAGTGTAGAGCTTATTAGGTTTCAAAAATCCTGTTTTGAGCAAAGGATTGAAGGTACATCTCTTTTAAATTTTGCTTAAAAAGTTACTGTAGCAATTGCTTATTAGCTTATTTTTAGCTTATTAATGTCTTGTGTGCTTATTTGTGTTCATTAATGCTTAAGTGTGCCTTCTAGTTACTTTTCATTTCATTTTCATGCACTTGATTAAAATCTGTCAATAAAATGCTTAATACTGTTCTAGCTTATTAGATTTAAAAAGTGCTTAATTGTTTTGCTTTTCATATCTTTATTGCTTAATATTGCTTACTTAGTAGTAGTCTTTAAAAATCTTAGGCTTAAAATAGTTCTTGAGTGTTTTAAAATCAGTTTTAAAATATAAAGGGGTGTTTGGGTTAAGTGTAAAAACGGGTCAAAACAAGTGTGGTATGGGTTGGGGTCATAAGTTAGTTTTAGCTTAAGTATTTGAGCTTGTTTAAGCCTGTTTTTCCAACATTTTTTCAGTCAAAACCTGTTTTTCAAGTGTTTGCAAGTACCTTTTGAAACTGTGGTTTTTAAAAAAGCTACAAGTGCTTATTTGGATAAGCACTTGGAATCTTGAGTTGTGGTTTTAAAAAGAGTGTCATTAGTGTGTTTAAATCAAGCTGCCAAAGTCCCTTTGGTCATTTGACTTGTTGAGTCAAAACCACCAAAGTTTTAAGTATCATTTTTATAAAAGCTAAAAGCCTTTTTCATTCTCTAAAATCAGCAGGATTATGAGGGTTTTAGGTAAAATTTGTGCACAAGTCCATTTCCTTAGTATTCTTCATCTGTTTTAGCTTTTCTTTTTATTTTGAGCTTATTTGACAGCTTAAAATAAGCTGTCAAATTAAGCCCTTGTTTTAGCTTAGTTTTCCCCTGGTGCTAGGGGCTCATCTTTAAGCCTTCTTATCTAGCTTATTAGTTAACCTCAGCATGAGTTATTGGCTTTTCTAAAAAGCCAATAAGCTCTTTGTTAAGTCCTCTTTGTTTCAGTCCTTAAAAAGCTCTTTTGATAGCTTATTTTTAAGCTTAAAGTAGCTCTTTGCCTGTTTCACTTAAGCTTAGTGTAGGGACTGCTTATTTACTTTCTAGCTTATTAGGAGCTTTTTAGTTGCTTAATTCAGTCTCTTAGTTGCTTATTAAGTATGTTAAAGGCCTTAGATAGCTTATTCCCTTTTTCCTTGGCTTATTTTGTGTAAACAGCCCAAGACCTTGCCCTTTTTGCCTCTTAAGCTTAATTTAAGTTTTCCTTCAGTTTAAGCCCCTTTAAGCTTATCTAGTTGTAGGATTTAGCTCCCTAGTGCTTATTTAGGATAGGGTAATTAATCTCTTTTTAGCTTATCAGTTTAGACTTTAGCTTAAGTGTCCAAAAATGTCCAAGACTTAGCCATTTTAAGCCTAGTTTAGTTTCTGTCAATATAAGCCCTTTTTAAGCTTATTTAGTTAGTGCATTTTAGTACTTAGTGCTTATTTAGGTTAGTTTAGGCCCCCCCTTTTTTAGCTTATTAGTCCCAAGTCTAGCTTATTTTCCCAAAAAGTCCAAAAGACTTAGTTTTTTTAGCCTTAAGCTCTTTTAAGCAAAACTGTCATTTTAAAAGCCCTTTCTCAGCTAATTCTTAGCTTTTTACAAAAAGTTGTAGTTTTGAAAATTGTTAAGCTCATCAAGCTTAACAACTTTGGTTCACAAAGTTTTTCGAAAAAAAAAGAAGGGAAGACAAGGGGTGACCCGGGTGAGCAAGACTCGAACCCGGGTCTCTACCCTCGATACATCCCCTCTTTATAACCCACACTTACCGCTGCGCCCTTGGGACTTTTTCATTAAAGTCCCAGTGGGTTTAATATTTAACCCCATTTTCCATTTTTAGTCTATAAGCTGTTTACAGCTTATTTCGGGCTTATTTATAAGCAATTTTTAGGTTTCTTATTTTTCGTAGGTTAATTATAGTGTCTAGTATTTTTAGTAAAATTTTCAGAATTTTTAAAAGTCGTTTAGTATTTTTTATAATTTAATTTAGTTAAAAGTTTAAAAAATTCATAAAAAATTCAAAAATCATCAAAAAAATATTTTTCTTTTTTAGAAAATTTTCTTTAGTCATATAGTTTGTGGGAAAAATATAAAAATTTTCGTAGGGTAATTTTTGTAACTTTTTGATTTTTAAAGAACGGGGCTCGGGGTGGTTGCGGTTTTGTCTTGACTCTGTTTTTGCGGTCAATCGACGCTCCGTTTTTCAGTCTAGTCTTTTTTATTCTATTCGTTATTAGTCCCTAGCGTAGTTGAGAAGTAAAAATTTCCTACGTAAGGTTAATTTTGAAGTTTTTAGTTTTAGACCATTTGTTCGGGATTCGTGCTCTCGTTTTCTAGCTTAATTTCATAATTTTTAGGTTTTTCTTAAACGTTTTTGTTTGTTATTGTTTAATTTAAATTCACACTTCTTCAAATCATTTTTCTCATTCAAACTCCAATCTTCCGACTGTGTCGATTCTCCACGTCAGCCTCGTTGGGGAATAAACGACCCGGGAACATTCTATACTACATCTCGGTTTTATTGATTTTGTTTCTAGGACTATTCCTTGACTATTATTATTTTATATTTATTATATATCTATATATATTGTATGGTGTAAGTTTGGCAGCAATCATTTTGCGGCCGTTGCCGGGGAGGTGTGGAAAATACGTTTCGTTACGTTTTGACAATAGTTGGTTTGAAGTCCTTGTGAATATGTTTCTTCTATAAAAATATAAAAGAACAAAAATATTTTCATTTTTTTATTAGTATAATTATCATTAAAAAAAAGAAAAAAAGAAAAACCAAAAAGATAAAAACATTGTCTTTAATTATCAATAAAATTCACAAATTGGTAAAATACCAAATATCAATTTTTCTCAACCGAGGTATATATAATAATACTTCGGTTGAACTTGTTGGTTCCTCAACCTCGACAAAAGATTTATAAACTTGCCATTTGTGTCTTTACGATGTACGGTAACCTTGAAAAGTTAACAAACTATAAAAGTGGGTTTAAGGAGGGGTTGTTCCATGGAAACTACGACCCGAAAGGAGAAATAAGCTCTCGCGTCATTCCTACTCTTACGCCTCACCTGTGGTTTATTGTTTGAGAGCTACCGTGAAGTAAGTAGATTATTTGGTTAAAGTTGTCTTATCTCATTGTCCGGTAAAATACATTGTGAATAAATCATTGAAAAACCAAAAAAATTAGTGTAAATTTTCTTTTTAAAATTTTATTTTGTGCATGCGCACTCGTTCTCAAGCCCGTAGACGTCGACAACCACAAGTCCGACAACCTTCTGTTGAATCACCAAATCTTGAGAAACCAAATAACAATCAAGAAACTTTCAATCCTCCCATAGTTACGATGGACGATAATCGAACTATGCACATTGCTCGAAGCACCCACCGAGGGTTACGAGGATGCGATCGTTGTTCCCGAAATTACCGCGAACAACTTTGAGATCAAGCATGGTCTACTTAATCTTGTTCAAAACAAGCAATTTTTTGGACACGATAAAGAAGACCCACATGCCCACATCCGATATTTCAACAAGATCACTTCTACGATGAAGTTCCCGAACGTCCCGAGTACGTCGGTTAAGCTTATGCTTTTCCCATTTTCCCTCGAGGGAGCAGCCCGGATTTGGCTTGAAAAAGAGCCCCCTCAATCGATTCTTACATGGGATGATCTTGTTTCGAAATTCATTAACAAATTCTTCCCTCCCTCTAAAACAACAAATCTTCGAAATGAAATCACGAGATTTCAACAAAAATTTGATGAAACGTTTTACGAGGCACAATGATCTTCTTAGGGGATGCCCGCATCATGGGTTTTCAGAATTGCATCAACTCGATACATTCTATAATGCCCTAAATTCAAATGATCAAGATTCATTGAACTCCGCTGCGGGTGGAGACTGTTTGGTAAATGCCTCGTGAATTGCCTAAAAATCATCGAAGAGCAAGTCCAATAGTTCGTCAATCAATCAACGAGATTGTTTTACAAACGACACATTTAGAGGTCGTTCTTTTGTATCTTGTGCTATTGTATTATGAAGTAACGCTCCCTGACATATTTCTGTTGCGATTCATTTTTGGGGGTGTTACAACATCGGTTAAGCTTATGCTTTTCCCATTTTCCCTCGAGGGGGCCGCCCGGATTTGGCTTGAAAAAGAACCCCCTCGATCGATTCTTACATGGGATGATCTTGTTTCGAAATTCATTAACAAATTCTTCCCTCCCTCTAAAACAACAAATCTTTGAAATGAAATCACAAGATTTCAACAAAAATTTGATGAAACGTTTTACGAGGCATGGGACCGATTCAATGATCTTCTTAGAGGATGCCCGCATCATGGGTTTTGAGAATTGCATCAACAACAATTTTAACCAAAATCGGGGTAATAATTTCAATCAAGGACAAGTTTACCAACCCTAGATTAATCAACCCCCGACTTTTCAAGCTCCACCTTACCAAGCTCCAGTTCCACCAGTACCAGGTGTGTCTAAGCCCGATTTTGATAACTACGTCAAAGCTAATGATGTGGTTATGCAAAATATGCAAAATCAAATGGCAAATATAACGGACCTGATCACCAAATTCGTGAATAGTAATACCGCTTCTACTTCGGGCTCGGGTTCTCTTCCAAGCAACACCATTGCTAACCCAAAAGGTTATGTGAAAGCAATCACTACCTGATATGTGCTTAATTACACATATCTTTTACCTCTAAAAACGAGCTTAAATGACCAAAAACAGACAAAAACTGCC
>BQNB010054179.1:8545-35845 GCA_026074375.1 Tanacetum coccineum | reverse complement strand
GTGTAACATAAATTTCTTTATGTTTGGTCATTCCTTCAACTTGTTTATCCAGGAACACTTGCATAAACCTTGGATACATTAGAAATTTAATCCCACCCTCCAAGTTCTTCACCATATTATCAAAAATGTACTTGGAAAAGTTGAATTTTTGGTTTGTGGCAAGACAGATTATAGTTGAGGCCATAGTGCTACTAAATTTAGGAATGGCAATGGGGCGGGTTTGAGGCTGGGCGACCACCCTACATCCCCAAACCCGATTAGCAAACCACGCCCTAAACCCGCCCCGATCCCCAATGGGGATCTTATCGGGGCGCTCCATTGGGGCGAGATGCTCCCCCAAACCCGCTCCAATCCCTATTGGAGATCTTATCGGGGCGACTTTACGAGCGTATTGCTCCACCAAATACACGCTGTTCTTCGTTTAATATTATTTTTACGCCATATTTTTTACAAATGTGATTACATGCAATAATATGAATAATCAAGAACCCACTAATAATATAATAATTAGTAGCGTTCATAAGTTTTCAAGAAATTATACATAAATAATTATAACCGCGTTAAAAAAATAAAAACTTCTTTTAAAAACATTACACAAAAAAGTTTTTATTAATCACAACTTGCAATCTTTCAAAGATATAATACTACAAAAATTTGGTAATATTGGTTTATTACGTAAATAATAACATAACAAAATATAAAAATAATATATCGATATGTATGTATAGTTTCGGGGCAGGGCGGGTTGGGGATGTTATGCCCCGTCCCCACCCCGTCCCCGATAAGAATCCCCGTTAATGCCTCGAAACCCGCCTCGTAACCCGATAAGTATGCCTCGCCCCGCCTCAAAAACTTTGAGTTTTGGATTTCCCCATTGGGCATCCCTAACTAAATTCATTTCAAGCAGTAGTCTTAGCACTAAGGCATTACAGAATTGTATGGATAAGAAATTTCCATTGAGGTAAAAAGAAAGCTTTATAGAATATAAGCTTTTGTGTAAGATTTTCATACCCCATGAGTGTCAGCTGTTCAAAAATTGTGGCATTTGGAAGACATTCAGTACCTTCAGCATCTTTTAATTAAAGCGCTCTTCTTACACTTGTCTCAGTGACGATCACCTTCTTCCCATCTACTAGGGCTTGTATCTGTATTTCCCCATTGACAGTTTTTGCCTTAACAGTAGCCCAAAACTGCTTAATGCATGAAGTATAGATGGTGGGATTCACCGTTAGCGCATATCTGATAGAACTTGCATTTAAAAAAAATCAATAATTCCCTCAAACCTATTACTTTCTTTGGGTTTTTGTAAAAACGCAACCAAATTGTGAGTGTCAGCAAACTTTAGGTTCAACATTGTGTTGGGTTTTGATGATGAATGATAAAATTGAGTTAGGGTTAATGATTAGAGAGTATATCAAAGTGTAAAATCGATCGAATGAGTGATTGAAACCCTTAATTAAAGTATTTATGAAATCACCCTTAACAGCATTAACTTAAACTAGCAGTACTAAGTTAAGCCTAACAGCATTAACTGACCCAGCAGTAACCCATCAGTAGTAAGTTATGCCTAGCAGCATTAACTTAACCAGCAGTAGTAAGTTTATGCCTAACAGTATTAACTAACACTGGTAGTAGTAAGTGTATGCCTAGCAGCATTAACTTTGAGTCACCAGCATTAACTATAATATCGTTCCAAAAAGCATTTCCATCATTAATTTTGATTCTCACAAGCTCTCTTTCTGTTTTTATTCTCACTATATCTCTCAATTCTTTTTCTCACTGAATCACTCTATCTGTTTTTATGTCACACATCTCTCTTTCTGTTTTTCATTCTCACCAATTCTCTCAATTCTTTTAGCTCACAAAGTCACTCTTTCTATTTTTGTTTCACACATCTCTCTTTCTATTTTTCAGCTCACTATTTCTCTCAATTCTTTTACTTACCAATTCACTTTATCTATTTTTATTTTCACACATCTCTCTTTCTATTTTTATGCTCACCAATTTCTCTTATTTCTTTTAACTCACAATTCTCTCTGTCTATTTTTGATTTCTCTTAATTCTTTTTAACTCACAATTCTCTCTGTCTGTTTTTGATTTCTCTTAATTCTTTTTGCTTACAATTCTCTCTGTCTATTTTTTATTTCTCCCAATGCTCACAGTATTAATTATAACAGCAGTACTAATTATACTTACCAGTAGTAAGTTAGGCCAACAACACTAACTTGAATTTCATCATTAGCTGCTATTCCATTCCATTTCAAGCATCATTTGTGCATAATCCGCTGCATATTAACACAATTAACCTCCCCTCAATCAATACTTCAGAGGTTAAGCATTCTTATACTTGCAATCAGATATTGAAATCTGCGAACATCAAATGCTTTTATGAGCAAATCTGCAATATTCTGATCTGTATGAATCTTGATCATCTGAATAAGCTTCTTCTGATTGGAATCTCTGATAAAATAATGTCTAATCTCAATGTGCTTAGTCTTTGAGTGAAACATTAGATTCTTAACTATGCAGATGGTGCTTTCATTATTAATGAAAATCTTGGTATTCATGAAATTGTATCCATAATCCAGTATTTGATTTTGAATCTAGAGTACTTATCCACATCAACTAGCAGCAGCCACATATTCTGCTTTAGTAGTAGAGTTAGCAACTACAGTTTGTTTCTTGCATTGCCATGAAATCAATCTGCTTCCAAGAAATTGACAACCTCTTGTTGTGGATTTCTTGTCTAAACTTGCACTAGTATAGTCACTGTCAGTATAAGCTTCCAAATCAAATGGTAAGTACTTAGGATACTAAAGGCCTAATTTAGGTTGAGCTTTCAACTATCTAAAGATTCTTTTCACAGCATGAAGATGTAAAACTTTAGGTGTGACTTGGAATCTTGCACAAGCACATACAGCAAACATTATATCAGGCCTTGAAGATGTTAAATACATCAATGAGCCAATCATTTATCTATATAAGTGAACATCAACATCTTTAGCATTTTTATACTTCATCAAAGGCTTTGAAGTCTTCATAGGTGTACTTGTTGTCTTTACAGTTAAAAACTAAACTTCTTTAAAATTTCATCCATATACTTGTCTTGATTGATGAAAATCCCATCATCTTTCTGTGTTACTTGTAGTCCTAAAAAGAAAGTGAGCTCACCCATAGAACTCATCTGGAACTTCTTGTGTATCAGTTTTTCAAACTCAGTGCATAACTCCTTTTTAGTAGATCCAAAAATGATATCATTAACATATACTTAAACTAGTAGAATATCACTTTTGACTCTTTTAATGAACAAAGTCTTATCTATCTGACCTCTCTAAAATCCATTGTCCAATAAATAGGTAGATAAAGTCTCATACCAAGCTCTAGGAGCTTGATGTAGACCATATAATGCCTTTTCTACCTTATAAACTCTGTCAGGGAACTCTGGATCTTCAAACCCTGGAGGTTGACAGACATAAACTTCCTCTTCAATCTTGCCATACAGAAATGCACTCTTCACATCCATCTGGTATACTACAAAGTCTTTGAATGAGGCATAGGCTAAGAACAGCCTAATTGCTTCAATCCTAGCAACTGGAGCAAAAACCTCATCATAATCTATTCCCTCTTCTTGAGTGTAACCCTGTGCAACCAGCCTTGCCTTGTTTCTAATCACAATACCTCTTTTATCTTTCTTGTTCTTGTACACCCATTTAGTGCCAATGGCTCTTTTGCTATGTGGAAAATCCACCAAGGTCCAAACCTATTGTAACTTGAATTGTAGAAGCTCTTCTTGCATAGCTTCTATCCAGCTAGGATCTTTTAATGCTTGGATTAATTTTTGGGCTCTTTCTGGGATAGGAAACAAGCAAATAGACAAGTATGAATATCTTTATGAGTTTTCCCTTCATAAATAGCACTAATAAACCCTTGTTCATTTGTAGTCTTTGTCATTCTCCTTGTCTTTACACCAGACTGCACATCACCAATCACATGATCAAGTAAATGATCTTTATGGATTCTTGTATTTGGAGTAGAAAGAACTAGATATGTGGTAGTAATGTTGCTCATATCTATTTATGTTTCATCACCAAAGAAATCAGCATGTGTGGCTTCAAGTGAAGCAGTAGTAACTGTTGGACTAACAGTATTAATATTTAGACTACCAGTATTAACATTTATACTGACAGTATTAATACTTGGCCCAGCAGTATTAATATCTTGAGTACTATTTTCAGGTCTCTCTTGATCATCAATTCCACTTTCTTTATTCACACCTTCACCATCCTTCTTTCCAACATCACTAGAAGGTTGTGGTTCATCATTATTATCATTCTTTGAAGAAGAATCAAATAGTGAACCATCTTTCCATAGTGGTATCAAAATGTAGTCTTGGCTAGATCCTATCTCCTTGCTAGAATGACCTGCACCAAAACTTTCTTCTGTACCTACAAGATTATTAGAGTTTGTACCTACAACAACTGGCACATAATTCACTAATTTTGTTAGAACATCAATATCAAACAGTCACTTTGGTCCATCACCTGCAATAATATGCTTATCCTCTAAGAACCTAATATGCAAGTTTTCTTCTACTTTCCTAGTTCTAATGTTGTATACCCTAAAAGCCTTACTATTTAATGAGTATCCAACAAAGAATCCTTTATCTGACATTCCATCAAACTTGCCCAAAATAATCTAAGGTATTAAGAATGGTAACATGACACCCAAATGGTCTCATAAAGCTTAGAGCATGTGTTCTTCCTCTAAACAGTTCATAAGGGGTCTTGTTATGAGGCTTAACTACTAATACCCTATTCTGCACATAGCAAGCGGTATTAACTGCTTCAGCCCAAAATGTAGTAGGTAACTTAGAGTCATCTAACATAGTTCTAGCAGCCTTAATTAGTGTCCTATTTCTCCTTTCAGCAACACCATTTTGCTGAGGAGTTCTAGCTACACTAAATTCCTTCTTAATGCCATTCTTTTCATAAAACTCACTCATGACTCTATTTTTGAACTCTGTTCCATTGTCACATCTGATTATCTTTACTTTCTTTTCAACTAGATTTTCTACCTCAGTTATAAAGCTCTTAAGAATGCCACTAGTCTCATCCTTAGATGCTAAAAAGAAAAGCCAAGTAAATCTGCTATAATCATCAGTGACAACTAGATAATATTTCTTATTTACTAAGCTGCTCACAAAGGTTGGACCAAACAAGTCCACATGCAACATGAATAAAGGCTGAGTAATAGAGTTCTGAATCTTAGACTTACAAGAGGCTTTGTGTTGCTTTCCCTTAAGGCAAGCAACATAAGTTTGGTCATTTTCAAAATATTTTATAGGTAAACCTCTCACAAGATTTTCCTTAGTAAGTTTATTAATAGTTTTAAATTTTACATGACCTAGTCTCCTATACCTTAGCATTGATTCATCAAGTGTGGCCTTTGCAACAAGACAAGTTAAACTCTCTTTAGGAATAATATTCTTCATATCAACACTGTACATATTGTTCTTTCTAGGAACTTTAAGTAAAACCTGACTTTCATCAGCTAACTTAAAGTCAGGAGACAGAACAAAACATCCAGTGTCAGTAAAAAGAACACTATTCTTTTTGTCACACATCTGTGAAACACTAAAAAGGTTAAACGGTAACTCCTTGACAAAGTACACATCCTCAAATTTAAGCTTACCAGTTTTAAGAGTTCCTTTACCAGTAATTTTCCCCATATTGTAGGGTGGATCTCGAAAGATATGAAAGATCTCCCTCCAAGCCGTACATACGACTTTCATCGAATACGGCTTTTCGCAGAATTCTATATGTATGTATGAGACCGAGTATGGAATTCTGTTTACTCACTTTAAATTGAGTATCCGTTTCCCTCCTTTTCCTGCTAGGATTGGAAATCCTGTATTTTACATTCTCAGAGATGAATCCTGAACCCGACGGATCGTTTCTTTTTCCGGTATATGCAATAGGTGACTTTGCTAAGTCTATTCTTAGAAATTTCTTTAATCAAACCATTTGTCCTTATTTCAACAAAGGAAGTTAGAGCGTATTGATTTGACCCCGGGACCACCACCTAATAGCATGTTGCCACCTAGGAAATCTCCTAATTGTTTCAGAGCAACTAGAAAGAGATTCTTTAACCAGAAAGAATTCGGTTCAGATGTAGGATACCTATCCAGCCCTGTACACAAACGGACCATTTGTAGTTAGTATAGAGAAGTGGCATACTTTCTGGACATGATTTCGTCAAATACGGGATGATGTGTTAAGTTTCGGTACAGGGCTCTTTAGTCGGAAATCCACATATTTTTATAACTTTGACTTTACGAGCCAAAGTTTATACGTTTTGTGGAACACCAAATATGCGTTCTATGTTTTAATTGTAAACTCTATGAATTCACTCAACGTTTTGTTGACTTTTTAAACATGTATCTCAGGTTAATTGCTGTTGATGGCTGGATGGGAAAGAACACGGATATCAAGGACGGTATCTCGGTGAAGTAGCGTCATAAACTAAACAAGTGTTTTAGAAATCAAGTCGTGTTGTGACTTTTAGAAATAATTTCTATAATGGTATTGGGACCTATGTAACTCTGATCTTTATAATAAATAAAATTGTGTTTTATAAACGTATCTTTGAATGTTTACTAGGACTCGTGTGCATGTATTATGAAGTAGCACCCCAATCGTTGTATTCTGCTGCGTATCGCATTTTGGGGGTGTTACACAACCAGCCTTGCCTTGTTTCTAATCACAATATTTCTCTTTCATCTTTCTTGTTCTTGTACACCCATTTAGTACCAATGGCTCTTTTGCCATATGGTAAATCCACCAAGGTCTAAACATGTTGTAACTTGAACTGCAGAAGCTCTTCTTACATAGCTTCTATCCAGCTTGGATTACCTTTTTGGGCTCTTCCTAGGATAGGAAACAAGCAAACAGAACAAGTATGAAGGTCTTTATGAGTTTTCCCTTCATAAACAACACTAATAAACCCTTGTTCATTTATAGTCTTTGTCATTCTCCTTATTAGTACACCAGACTGTACATCACCAATCACATGATCAAGTAAATGATCTTTTATGGATCTTTGTATTTGTAGTAGAAGACTGGATTGTGGTTTGTAATGGTTGCTCATGTCCACTTCTATTTAATCACCAAGAAATCAGCATATGTGAATTCAAGTGTAACATTGTCTATCAAAGAAAAAATGTCTGGTTAAGTTTAATACTCCTGGCCCTCGCTAGTATTACACCTTGAGTATGTTTTTCAGATTTCCAGGTTAGCTATTCTATTTTCTTTACATATTCCTTCATCATCCTTTTTCCAGGCATCACCTAGATGGTTCGTGGTTCTATCATTACTAGATTGTTTAAAGAAGAATCCAAATAGTGAACCATACTTTCACAGTGGCATCAAATGCAGTCTGGCTGATTCTGTTTCCTTAGTAGAATGACCTGTACCAATACTTTCTTCTGTACCTACAGAATCATTAGAGTTTGTAACTGCAACAACTGGCACATAATGCATTTATTTTGTATAGAACATCAATTATACATAACAACCACTTTGGTCAATCACCTGCAATAATAAGCTTATCCTCAAGAAACTTTTAATATTGCAAGTTTTCTTCTACTTTCCTAGTTCTAATGTTGTATACCCTAAAAGCCTTACTATTCATTGAGTATCCAACAAAGAATCCTTCATCTGACTTTCCATCAAACTTGCCCAAATAATCTAAGGTATTAAGAATGGTAACATGACACCCAAATGGTCTCATGAAGCTTAGAGCAGGTGTTCTACCTCTAAACAGTTCATAAGGGGTCTTGTTATGAGGCTTAACTACTAATACCCTATTCTGCACATAGCAAGCAGTATTAACTGCTTCAGCCCAAAATGTAGTAGGTAACTTAGAGTCAGCTAACATGGTTCTAGCAGCCTCAATTAGTGTCCTATTTCTCCTCTCAGCAACACCATTTTGCTGAGGAGTTCTAGCTATACTAAATTCCCTCTTAATGCCTTTTTGTTTACAAATTACTTCATATATTGTTATTTCTTGAACTCTGTTCATGTCACATCTGATTATCTTTACTTTCTTATCAACTAGATTTTTTTATCTCAGTTATAAAGCTCTTAAGAATGCCACTAGTTTCATCCTTAGTTGCTAGAAAGAAAACCCAAGTAAATCTGCTATAATCATCAGTGACAACTAGACAATATTTCTTATTCATTAAGCTGCTCACAAAAGTTAGACCAAACAAGTCCATATGCAAACATGATCAAGCTGAGTAATAGAGTTATGAATCTTAGACTTACAAGAGGCTTTGTGTTGCTTTCCCTTAAGGCAGGCAACATAAGTTTGGTCATTTTTAAAATGTTTTGTAGGTAAACCTCTCACAAGGTTTTCCTTAACAAGTTTATTAATAGTTTTAAAATTTACATGACCTAGCCTCTTATGCCATATCATTGATTCATCAAGTGTGGCTTTTGCAACAAGACAACTTAAACTCTCTTTAGGAACAATATTCTTCATATCAACACTATACATATTGTTCTTTCTAGGAACTTTAAGTAAAACCTGACTTTCATCAGCTAACGTAAAGTCAGGAGACAGAACAAAACATCCGGTGTCAGTAAAAAGAACACTGTTCTGTTGCTTACGCAGCGTGTGCATGCTCGGCCTCTTGTGATTTCGGGTTTATGTAGTAGTGAGTTGCGGGAGTAGCTGTTAGCTGCAAGTCTGTGATTGTACGTGGTTATGTTATTGTAAGAGAAAAGCTAAGGATGGGTTCCTTTGGATATTATAGCTTAAAGTCTGAGAGATAGGACATGTTCCCTGTCATGTGCCTTGAGCATCCACTGTCAACATAGCCTTGATCTTCTTTTTGTGGATGACCCTGCACATAAAAATAAGGAAATTAGTTTCCTTTGGGGACCCAAGCCATCACTGACTTGGATCTGCCTCGTGCATCAACATAATTATGTCTCTTCAAAGTAATTGATGCACTATTAAGTTTGGTAGGTCTCCAAACCCAACATGCTGAGGCCTTAACAACATTAACCTGATTTGCCCTAACAGCATTAACTACTGCTGAATTTGGCCTAGCAGTATTAACTGCTTTTGGCCTAGCAGTATAAAATTTTCCCTTAGCAGTATTAACTTTTTGGCTAAAATTTTTGTTAGTTAATGTTGTTCTTATTTGATAGGGCCTCTTTACAGTTGATTGTGTTGATTTAGAAAAATGTGACATTGGTCTAGCACTATAAACTATAGTTTTGAGATAAGCAGTATTAACAGGCCTAGCAGTATTAAGTGGTCTTAGGCCAGTTTTCATAAAAACTGCTCTTGAAACCATGTTCCTGTGAGCACTAGGGTGAGCCTTTTTAGTAGAATAATTGTAATTTACCCTTGTATAATTATTCCCATATACCACTCTTTCCCTTTGATGGTAATTGCAGTTAGCCTGCACATGGTCAAAACTTCCACAAACAAAACAAGCTTTAGTGTACATCACAAAGTTACTTCCTAGCTGTTGGGACTTCTGATTATTCCAGTTTCTTTAATTTCCCCTAGGACTTTGTGACCTGTACATTTCAGCATACTTAACTGGTTTCCTAACTGGTTTTTCTTATTGTTTAGGTCTAACAAATTCTATCTTATCAATAGTAGGAGAAACAGTTTTCTTCTCTAATTTATCATCTGACATCAACTTCTCAAGCAATGGGGTATCAGGAGATTCCCTAACCTCATTAGAAATATTTTTACAGACACTCTTACTAGTCTTAGGTCCATAGCCTTTAAACTCAGGCTGTTGGAACTCCTCTAGACCAGAGTTAGACAAATCAAATTTTAGGGGTGAAAATAACCCTATAGAGGGAGGTGGAACAGCATTATAGCTTACAAACCCCACACCCTTTCTACTTTTATCAGTTATCTAACTCCCTATTAATTTGTCGAGACTCTTAAAAGCATTATCAAAATTTTCAATTTTAAGTTGATTACTTTCTTTTTCTTGCTTAAGCTTTTCTAACTCGCTTTTAAGCATGCTAATTTTTGAGTCTTTATATGAGATATCTCTTTTAAGAACAACAAGTTACTCACAAAAAATAACCTCATTCTTTTTGTAAAAGACAAGTTGCTCTTCTACATATGCTAACCCTCTTTTATAAGTAGCTAAATTGAACTCAGATTTGTTAAACTCTATTCTTAAATCATCAAGTTAAGTTTTAAGAGTTTCAAAGCTTTTTAGACAGGTTTTTGAACAAGTTTTGTCATTATGTACCTCAGAGTCTAAAAAAGCCATAAGAGCCACGTTTGTAGGGACTTCTTCATCTACCATATGGCTTCAGTCAAAACCAGCTCCATCAATAGCCACCATGGCTTTAGAAGAAGTTTCTTCCACATTTACAGTCCTTCTAGTGCTATCTTGATTCCTGCTCTTGTTATCTTGGTTCCTTGGTCCTCTGCATTCCCTTGCAAAGTGTCACATCTTGTGGCAGTTGAAACACTCCACCTTGGACTTGTCATATCCAGTTGTATCACTCCCATTGATAGTGATCTTTCTACCAGTTTTCTAAAAAAACATTCTTGTCCTCATGCTCAGCAATGCTAACTGCCACTTCAAATCCATCTCTTCTATGTCATCTTCATGGATTTGTTCAAGATTCTCATATACAAGTTGAGACCCGTTTGGTTGACTGGCCAAAAATGCATAAACAGTGTCATCACTTAAGTTAGCAGTGCTAATTTGAGTACTAGCAGTGCTAACTTAAGTGCTAGCAGGGCTAACTTGAGTGTTAGCAGTACTAACTCTATAAGCAGTATTAACTTTATTAGTACTGCTAGGGGATGATACAAAAGCCATATTCTGAGAACTTGAGCTTGAGCTTGCAGTTCCTTTAACCTCTTGTTCAACAATCTTAAAATTGTTGTAGAGATCATCAAAGCTCATTGTGTCTAGATCAGGTTTATTCCTCCAGACCACAACATGAGTATTCCACTCAGAAGGCAGACTTCTCAAAAATTTCAAATTGAGATCTTCTTGTGAAATATTTTCACCCAGGATAGCCAGCTGACTTACAATCTTCTGAAGTCTGTTAAAAATAGAGTCAAGAGACTCTGTGCTTGGAGCACTAAAGTTCTCATACATTTGCTTTAGAAGAGTCTTCTGAGTCTTCTTTGTGGCTTCATTACCACCAAATCTTGTTTGTATAGCAGCAAACAAGGTCTTAGCATCCTTGTATTGATTAAATGTCATTAGATGTTCATTAGGAAGTGCCATCAGTAACATACTTCTTGCCTTCACATCATTCTTCTTTTGAACCTTTTCTTCAGTAGTGACAGGACCTGGTATTAGTGAAGTTGAGGAACCATCAGCATTTGTTGTTGTTTGAGGTACTGGTTTGAATGAGTTTCCATTCTCTATGACATCCCATAGAGCATAGTCTTGTACTTGAAAGTATTGCTCAATCCTTAGCCTCCACATATCATATTCACCCTATTTGAGAATGGGCAACTTTGCAGTAGTAGTGGTTTGTGCAGTTTCTAGATCCATCTCTTCCTTGTAAGTAAAGAGTTCTCTTTGTTAGTTTTTTCTAGATCAAAGTTTCAGAACACAAGCTCTGATACCACTTGTTGATCCCAACTTAAGATCGATTCCTTAGCTTGTAAAGGTTAAGTTACTCTGGATAAATCCAAAACAACTATGGTAGAAACTTTGTGAATACTAAAGAGTATGCGGAATCTACTCTTTAATACTTAGAAGAATATTAATGAAACAGTAAACTGTATGAACAATGATATCATGAAAAAGCTATAATATTATTATTATCAATAATACGAGTACTCTGTGTAGTACTAGGGTTTACAACCTTGACGCTATATATAAAAAACGTATGAATGTGTATCAATAACCATAACCTATGATCTCCTTTTATACACCAAGGAGTCCTTTACAAGATAACTACAAATTTTCTATAATTCTAATAGATAATTGCAAATCTTCTAACTTAATAAGATATACATATCTTTTACAAAAATATCACATACTTATCCCGTAAGTAATCTTGATAAACAATCTTTATCTTTCTCTTGTCTTTATCCTTCTAACAGTAGAAACTCTTGTAGCAGTTGTAATCTTTTAGCAATTGTAACCAGCAACATTAACCTTTATACCAGCAGCACTAACTTAGCAGCAGTTACTTCCAAACAGCATCAAGAAGCTTTTAATCCTAACACGACGTAACTAATTCAGGACATTACGCCGTAATGATATCTGTTACGGCGTAACCAAAAGGGTTATGCAAGGACAAAACCTTTATACCATATGAAAACGAGTCGAGGAGACCTCGAATTCTACTTTCTTATAGATAGAACCTGCAAAATCAAGTTAGAAACATACAAAACCAACTAAATGAATAATCAAAACATAATTACAAGGATAAGCATGGGGTGCCTCCCATGAAGCGCTTGTTTTTGTTCGAGTCTCTAGTTTGACTCTACCCTTATTTTCCAAGTAATAGGGTGTTCCTCCCCTCACTTGAAATCAAGTGCGAGTGAGAGTAGCAGTGAATACCATGAGGGTGTAAATTTTCTACTAGGTAGGGAAATGATAAATTAAAACCATATTGCTGATGAGATTTCATTTCCCTTTTTGCCTTACCAATTTCGTGTGATGATTGGCTTAATTGGTGTAGTAATTTCCGAATGAAGGTCTCAAAATCATATGTTTTTAAGAGATCCTTTAAATTGTTAACATGGTTACTATCTATCTTTTTAGAAACCCTGGTTTTATCATCAAACTCCTCCCTGAACTCGTTCAATGCTTGTTCAAAATAGGATTAGTAGCCGGTGCAACATAATCATCATCGGCCGGTGTAATATGAACTATTTGAGGGGTCAAAGGTTGCATTACGTGATCTTGTAGAGGAATATCATAATCTCCTCTTCCCTTTTAACGTTTGCCTTATTACAGACTAGTCCTAGTGGCATATATGGTTGCACTATTTGTTCAAGGTTTGGTAAAGTGTGTATAAAAGGTGTAAGTATTTTCCTAAGACTTTCTACATCCTCGACTGTAATATCACAACCGTCATTTATGTCCCCTTCATCCTCCTAAAGGGCTACCTAGAAATTTCATGAGCGGTACATAAGTTTGTACAACTAGTAAGTTACGAGGAACCGGCTCCTTTACGTTTTCCTTACCCATGGTCATTCTTTCCTTGACTTTTTCACATGTATTAGTGAAGACTGTTTGGCTTAATTGATAAGCTTTTTCCTGCAGGTTCTTTGTTGTAGTTTTAAGTTCCCTTATGTTAGAGTCCGTATTTTCAATGAATTTCCTAATCCATTCATCCTCCGCGGCCTGTTTTTTAATTAATTCATCACAAAACTTGATGATGGTTTCTTTCAAGGATCCCACATACTTGCTCTGCTCAGCTTCCTTGTCCGCTTTTTTGAGATAACACTCTTTGGTTAGATGCGCCCCTTTGAAACTTGCTTGAATGGCATCAACATTATCCGAGCTATCGTTGATTCTTTCCCTAGTGGTTGTTTCAACATATCAATCATGTGAATGTCCTGCCATGATTTGTATTAATTTAAGAGCTTGAATTGGTGTCATCAAAGGAATGAACCTCTAGAGTCGAGCATTCGGTGGGTAGATATGTCTAATCCAGTGTAGGAGATATGAACCTTCTGATGATTGTTTAGATCGTGTTGCGGACATTTAAACAGTAGATGATTGTACCTTTCCTAATCATGATACAATGTCTTGTCCATCTCTTGTTTGAAATTTTAGATTATTTCTAATTTCTTGGCAGTTTTGAAAGGTGTACAATATTGCCTGATGATTGAGTTCTTAAGAAGATCCCATGTAGTGACTAACCCTGCTCAGAGTCTATTTATCCATCTCAAGGCTAGCCCCTTGAGTGTAATAGGAAACACTCTAAGCATAATGGCATCATGAGTGACGCCAGGGAAGTAGAAAAGATATGCGATCTCTAATACCCTCCTGGCATGGTCATGTGCATCCTCATCATCGGTACCTTTGAAGAGTTTGTGTCTTAATTCCCTCATAAAGTTTCTATTGATTTCGAACTTAACGTTATTACCGATCTTGGGTTTCACCATGCCCGGTCTAATGTCGTCTTGGACCCAAGCTAGGTATTGCTCCATGGTGAGCGTATTGATATCAACGTCATCTTCCATATTTGAAAATTAACAATAAAAACTAGCACAACATACTTGAAAAATAAAATATATACAGAAATTCAAATTATAACTAATTTTAGCTCCCCGACAGCGACGCCAAAAACTTGATGCGTACTTTGTTTTAATTAAATAAGTGCCAAGTTTTAAATTTATAAAACTCGTCTACCGATACACGCACTAACGGGCAGAGAACCCGGTCGTATATAGTGCAGTAGTTTGGTAAATCCAAGGTCGTCCCAAGAGCTAAGGTTTACTAGTTCTAATTTGATTATGTCACGTTTAAAAATGTTTTTAAAGTTGATTTTAATAACTACAGGAAAGTAAATGCAATAAAGTAAAGTGATAGAAGAATTCGGGGAGGAAGGCGTTCTAACCTAACCATTTCATTACTAATGCTATGATTACATTTTCCTGTGCAATGTCCAATTATAAGTTTCATTAGTGGTTCTAATATCGACAGACCCGAATTGGCATTTGAGGTATGTCATATACTTACTCTACGATCTCACATTCCCTTACGATCACATGAGCAGGGCATCCAAGTTTGTAGTGGTTAATCCACAACTACCCTTAAGACTAATCTATAATCTAAACCAATTATTAACCCCCTCTGAAAGAGTTCCTGTGCTTTTTAAGTATTTAATATGGCATAGGCGATAATGTGGTCAATTCCTACACTAGGGATAGGTATCAAGCTACCCTAGTACCCTGCTAATCCTAGGTTTAACAGGGTAAGTCTAATAACATGATTAACAATATCTAAGAGGACCATAATTGAACAGGAAACAATAATCATATCAATAGCAAATACATGGTTAGGCCAACACTAAGAGTGCTTAGCCGCTCATGGTAATAGTAATGCAAGAATTAATGAAAGTAGACATGGATTGAATCATCATTATTCTTATAGTGAATGTTATGAATGATTAAATACAAGAAATGTGTAAAGTGACTTCGCCCTTAGACCTTCTGGTGAAATGCTTCGGACCTAGGGGCTTGATTCACCCCTTTAGACTGTGTAGTGAGTTGTGGAAGTGAGTGATGATGAATGAGCCGGATGAGGGCTCTATTTATACATTTCAAAACTGTTACGGTGTAACCCTTATGAGACGTTACGTCGTAACCTTGCTACGTAGGCTTCCAATTTTCTAGGCTAAAATGATGTTACGGCGTAACCTTGTCGCCTATGTTACGCCGTAACGCTGACTCAGATAAATCATCTTCTATGAATTTTGAATGTTACGGCGTAAAGTAGGAGAGTCTTTACACCATAAACGCTGTGATAACTCATTTCTTCTTTAAAATATGTTACGGTGTAATCCTTCGGGAATGTTACGCCGTAACAAGCCTTGAACTCATTACTTTAGTGCATTTCATGTCCAAGTCCCACGTCTTTTGCTAAAACGCTCACTTGGTCCCTGAAAACTAAATATAAACAATTAAGTAACGTTTTCAGACATTTCTAACATATTTATAAGCATTTTCATAGGGAATTTGATATTAAAATGTATTAATTATTTGATGTTATCAGTTATAAAGTCATGCATATATTCTGGAACTGTTACCTTGTCGCTTTTGCAATCATCTGGTCTTGACAGATTCTAATTTAAAAAAAATTAGATTATAATTACAAAAAAAAATATTTAATTTATAAATTAACTCACAAATTGAGGCAAACCTCTACAAACGGTTCATGTGTCACTATATGATTGATGGACTGAATTCGTGGTTGTCCGGAGTAATCCTGTAATAATTTGGACATATGACTAATATACTAAAACAACTGATATTGAATTAAATTTGATAAAAACAAGTAATGTACCTCTAAAACGAAAGGCGGCACAATAACTTCTATTTTTGTAATCCTTGATTTTATTTTTTTGGGAGCTGGAGTTGTAGCTGATTGTTGACCAAATGGTGGTTTAAGAGCCATAGCCAACATCTTATTTCTTACTTGAGTAGACCTTAAAACATAGTTTGGTCTTAAAGCGCTTTGGCAATTCTTCTTCTTAACTTTAAGGGGACCTAAACCTCTCCCTAAACTAGGTTTCTCTTCAACTTTAACCCTAACAGTTTCTTCCAAAACAGTTGTTTTTCCTTTAGCAGCATTTGGTTATTGTTCTAAAATCCCCTGTTTGACAGCAATTTTATCGGGTTCTTGTTCTAACTCCATATCATTTAAAGATGATTTAACAGGTTTCTCTTCATCGTTTAACATTAACATGTAGTCATCCTCAAAATTATCCACCTGGCATAATTTACATATAATCAAAAATCAGTAAAAGTATTTTTGATGCAGTAAGAATTTATAAAAGATTCAAAATATGTACATACCTCAACTTCATCACATGCATCATTGGGTTTAATGGTACGTAAAATACGATCATCATCTTTAGGAGGTACAACCACATCAATAGTCGGGTTTTCTGTTTTAGAGTCCAAGGCTTTGATAAGAAGGTGCAAATAATGCTACGAATTACTATAACCATCATTTGCATTTTCCCCATCAATTTCCATAAAATCGTCTAAATGAGATGCATCTTCATCATTTCCAGGATGAGAAGAAGAGGATGAAGGTTGCTGTAAAATAAAATCAGTAAAACTTTGGTCATATAATTTTATATTTTCCACTTAACAATTTCATTGTAAACTTAAATTTTAAATTATTACAAAAATTCATACTAACATTTGCCTCAGTAGACACACCACCAATATGATTTGAAGTATCATTATGATCGGAACAAAATTTTAGGATCTCTTCAGACTCTTTTGGGTTGAAATCAGTTGATTAGTTTTCGGTACAAACATCAGTTTTAAGTGAACTTTTGAGCATCACAAAAGTTTTGTAGGTCTCTAACTTTGAAAATCTTTTTGTCAATTCATCAAACTCATCATCTTTGAGTTTCTTTATCAACAAAACTTGCTTTTTAAGAGCATCAAATTAAGCAAAAAATTCAGCTACTGCAGCATTTCTCGCTTGTGGACTAGTTGACGACATGGTTGAAAGATTTACCGCTTGTTGAATAACATCATTTGTTTGTGACAAGTGGACGCCATCTCCCTCATAATCCAAAACACAATCCCCCTCTTCGACTGACACTCGATTAATTTTTTGACAGATTGTTTCATCAACTCCTTCAACTAAATTACCATCTTTAGTGTCACCACACAATCCGTTATGGTGTTCAATATAATTTCCTCTTGCTTCATCATCTTGCAAAAAATTACCGTCTTGATCAACCAACCCTTGAATAAAGTCAACACTAGCCATAAACCATGCCTGCCTTATCTCTTCAGGACTTGAAATAAGGGTCACATTGGGATTTTCCAACTATAAAAAATTGAAAATATTGATCACGTAGAACATGAATTAAAAACAAATGAATTATGTAAAATAAAGTTTTAAAGTTTTATGTTTACCGGTCCAAATAGACGATCATAATCAGATTTCTCAAACATTGTAACCTTTGACCAAGCAAGACTACGTGGGATCACGTTCGCCTTTTTAGACCACCATTTTGGCTATTTGGGTAACTCTCCAAAATCCATATCTATACCAAAATAATGTGGTTAATGTATATAAATTGTGTTTTGTTAACTCTTGATTATAATTTGTTTTTTTATCAAATTGTTGTAGTTTTACTTATGACGTGTAACAAAACGAACGGGTGTTATAGTTGACAATTACTATTCAAATCAAAAGTACAGAGCATTAAGCCGTGTATAAGCAAATAATGTCGGAGGCTCGATATCATAAAGAATATGTGTCTTAAGTATACTAGAAACATAATGTTACTAGGCTTGTGAGATATGTAGGCCGTGTATAAGATTGTCATACCTCATTTCCCCTTTCTTAAAAATTTCCCCAGTTAACCACTCAAACACCTACAGGACGAACCGATACACATCAAAAAGTGTGCTACATTTGCAATATTGTAAATACGTATAATTTTTATAGAATTTGGTACAAAGCATTATTATACAAAACCAGAGTTAGTTTAATATAAAAAGAATAACAGTATAAACTTGTCTAACCTTGAATGCCCAAGCAAACCCGTATAGATTGTATGTGGCATTGAAATTTGGGTTTTTCTTCAGCTCAGCCAAATGATGTGCGATATGTCTAGAAACCACATTTACAGTCCTTTGATAAAATTTCTCCCACGTGTATTCGCCCCAAGGATAAGCATTCCAAGCATCAAAATCATCCACCAACCACATTATATGTTTCGTCAAGAAATTTCTTTTCTCTTTACCCATAAACACTAACTCTAATCAACAGACACAACTGAACCACATATTTAACCAAGTATTCTTATCTCTAAGAACTCTCAAAAGATCAAAGCCGTTTATTCTCTTGAAACCATTTGTTGTTTTATTTTCTGGAAAAACTCGATTGAAAAAAGGACTCATTGTACCATGTTTTTCTGAAACTTGGCCAAATCGAAACCCGGTAATCAAACAAAATTCTTTCCGACCAAACTCTAACCAATGATCACCTATATGGAATATAATTGGAGGGCAATCAGATCGAATGTTAGAGACAAATACCTGATTTTGCAAAACATAATGCATCATATGGCTATCATTTTTGTGAGACTGAATATCCAATCACGGCCCAAAAATAGTATCCCTAAATAACCTTTCACGATTTGGCTTCATTAACAAAAGCCCTTTAATTTCTGGAAGCAACTTAACAGTTGACCTGACACTGATTTTGACATCGTACAAATCAGACATTGTAATTTACAAATTGATTTAGATTATTGATTATTCCTTGAAAATAATCGGTTTTACTATTAGGGTTATTTATGGATTGGTAAAAGGTTTAAGATTTATGTTCTGCAGTTGAAGAACAATTGTGGATTGTGCCTCTATGTACGATTGGTTAACTGGTTAACAAAAATGGGGAAGAAAAACAGTTGTTGTGTATGTGTGCATTGTGCCTCTGTGTGTGTGTGTTTTTTTTTAAAAAGAAGGTAAATGTATAAAAATAAGCATGAAAAGTTAAATGAATATTGTTATTTGGAAAAAATATACAAAGTACTTTAAGTCGCCCTAAAGTGCAAGTTGCCCTAAAAGTACAAGTCGCAACATGTACTATATTATTATTTTATATAAAAGTACAAGTGTAAAATGCCCAAAAAACCAGTTGCCCAAAATACAGTCGCCCTAAAAGTACAAGTTGCCCAATCCACATAATATTATACATAGCTTACACAAATCTTACAATTACGTACCCGATTTGTACTATAATATTTAAATAATGAACACATGGCGGCTTCTGGTTAAGTTGCCCAATCGCCCAGTCGCCCTGAGCTATTTTGGGTTAGAAATGTTTTTTGGGCATAGGGTGACTACCACCAATATTTTTGTCCTCTTTGGGAATTTTCCCTTCCAACAAACTTACAAAATCTACGTTTCTGTAACGATTTATCAAAATACATTTCTCCAAAAGACTAACTTAACAACACGGGTGTAGATCATTCTCAAAGATCTGTTCCATGTGATTAAATGACTAGCTTTCGCTTATTGGGCCTTAAGGCCCAATAATAGTCCAACATGTTGTTACTAGTTATAAAACGCGATTTAGGCCCAATACTAAAGCCCATTAACAAATATAACTTAGATGAATAAGCCACAACACAAGTCGAGGCTCAAGGACCAAGACCAAGCCATGGTTTAGCTTAGCTTATTGGGTTGTGGCCCCTTAAGCCCAAAATAAGCTATTTATAGCTTATTTTTAAGCCGCTAAGCTACGCGAGACCTTAAATATAAAAAGAAGCTCTAACCAAAATCCATGAAAATAAGCCGAACCACAATAAGGTCCATAATAAGCCACTGCTTATTGGGCCTTATTGGGTCGTGAGCCTCATAAGCTCAAAACAAGTATGTTTAGCTTTTCAATAAGCTAATAAGCTACGTAGTACTTTTAGATATCAAAATAAGCTATAAAAATATGACTAAAGAAGTAAACAACCAAAAACACTTCCTTTTTTATCCTTGTGGTTTTCAAACCATATAAGCCCAAAATAAGCTTACTAAAGCTTATCAATAAACCAAATAAGCTACAATCTATAATAAGCAAATAAAGTCTCTTCACTAACGCAACCACTATATTAAAATGACCAACCCTTGCTTCCCTTTTTCTTTGTGTTCGAACCCAAACGCACCCTAAATGAGGTTTCTTACGCTTTTCGTGTTTGATTTTTAAAAAATGGGTCGTACAACTAACATCTATGCATCATTTATCATTCAAAAGTACAAGATTTTTATGAAATAAAGTAACTTACAAAAAGGGTTTTGAAGACAAGATCGACACGAAACCGAGAACCCAAACGTTGCGTTTTATATACCCACGCCTATTGGAATCAACCAGGAAACACTCAATCCTTTAAGTTTTTTTATCAAAGTTGGAAAATTTATGTGTTTGTGTATGTGTTGAGGTTCGGACGAAACAAGGAAGAGAGGAAGAGAAAAGAATTTTGTTGTGTGTGTTTTGAAATGAGAAAATGGGATAAAAAGGAATAGATATGCATGTCCTCCTTGGAGACATAAGCCTTAAAATTTTGCCTTGTTGTCCCCTAGATGATTCAACTGGTGGTGTCATCCTAGGGGGATCCTAGGTTCCTTCCGTCACTTGTCGGGTTCTCCAACGCTCTTAGTTCATGATTTAAAACGTGACTCGAAGTTTTCTAGTATTTTTAATGAATTCAAAAATGCATTTACATAAACTTAGAATATTCACACGACTTCATAGTTAGTTTAGTTTGATTTGAGTATGGAATACTTACGGACGCGTCGGAGTGCGTTGTTTGACATACTAAGCCGTTTGCGGGACAAACCTCCCGAAAAGTGATCAAACAAGATTGTAAACCTCTAGAAAGGTTTAATATATAAAATAAAAGATTTATTTACCAATGAAAATGTAGATTGACTACCGTCAACACGATAATTGCTAACGAAAAACGGTAAAAAGTCAGAAAGTCAAAGGACTTATATAGAACATTACATGACTAGAAAATCCGTAAGGGTTACACCTTACCATCCTTGTTTGTAATGGTAGGTTTATAGTTTTCATAAACTATAATGTGCCAAAGATCAATATCTTTAGACTTCACATAAGTTTCAAAACGGGTTTTCCAATATATAAAGCAATTAGCCTCAAAGAGGGGTGGTCGTTGCATAGATTGGCCTTCTTTATAGTTTTTCGAATCCATTATTGTTTTAAAGATTTAAAATACAATATATTTTAAAAACTTTGGTAATTTAGCTTTTGATGCCAATTGTGGAAAACTAGAAGGGACGCGTTGAATAGTTTTCTTGTTTTAAGATTTACTTTTCAAAACTTTGTTATGATCTTATGTGAAATTTGCATAATACTGATGTTTGGTTAGAGAATAAATGTAATGCAAAAAAATAAAGAGTTAGAAAGAAAGAACCAAGACGCAAGAGTTTATAGTGGTTCGGCTACAAAGACACCTTCCTTGCCCTACTCCACTCCTCGAGTCACCTACTCGAGAGTTAGTAAACATTGGTCACCAATAATTCTTTCAACTGGTGAAGAAGCATCACAACGTCACTTACACCTTTTAACGGTACAAAGTTAAATACTGGATTCTTCACACGGTAGAATCACACCAATATCACTACACTTGGTTTACAAAGTGGATGAATACAACTATAGCTACTATATGATGTACAAGAATCAGAGATATGATCTTGATGATGCGAATGGAGAAGCGAAGCAAGATACTTGGAACTTGATCGTCTCAAAAGGGTGCTTGGCAATTTTTTTCTTAAAGAGAATTACCTACAAATGCTAAAAGAAACTAAACAATAACTGATGAGAGGAGAATGATCAGTAGATTAGAGAGTTTAGAATTAGAAAAAGGTGAGTAAAACATGAGAAATGGCTTGGTATTTATAGCCAAAAAACTGCACTGTAGCCCGGTTCTGCCGGTTCCATTGCAGAAGGGAACCGACCAGTGTTCTTCAATGGAACTGGCCAACAGTAACCAAATTCGGATTTTGATATGCAAAATCTTGAGAGATCATATGTAATCTTGTAAGATTACCCTAAGATATGTTATATTTGATTATGTCATGAATGAAGTAAGTAGTATTTAAATTATTTACTTGTAATTCTAAGTATTTCTAAAAATGAAAAGGTAAGAGTTGATATAACATGTGTGATTTAGCTAATTTACTTCGACGCGGTTTTATTAGTTGTTATTAACAAAACATAATAAGATCGTAAAATAGAAATAAACGTTTTCACTGGTTTATTTGTATTAACAATACATTTTGTAAATTATCTTTTTTCTATTTATATTAAACTTCAACATTTTTTATAAAATCGTGCGTATGTCAGAAGCATTGCAATATTGGGCTCGTTTTGTTCGCAATTCGAAGATCTTTCTGTGTGTATTTTTGTATCTGAATGAATCGTTAGATATGTGTTATATATTTGATAAATAAAGTTTATTATATAAAAAAGTCGTACATAGTTAAAAGTTGAGGGTTCGTCAAGTAGATTTTCTTTTTTTTCTCTATCTTGGGCCGAGTTAAATTCTTTATTAAGTTTGGGCCCTTTTTTGGGCTTACGGTGTTTACTCGGGGCGATAAAACGACACCGGGTTAATGACTTTTATTAGTATATATAGCATAGCCAAAGATAGCCCTCGAGGTTGCTGCGGCATAATTTTGTGCGAAATCGATTTGATATGAATATTGAGTGGAGAAGTGGTCTGTGCGGTTGCAGTGGGTCTGTATTGTATGACAGCACAAGTATTATTCTTTCATCTGAGCGTTGCAAAAAAGTATTGGTGGATTTATATATATTTTAACTTTCATTAGAATTGTTAGTTTCTGACCCTTGATCATTTATTTTAAAGTTATCTAGTTGTTTGGGTGTGTTTTGAGAGTATATATTTTTAATATTGATTTATTTATATAGTAAACTTCAAAAATTTTTTATAATAATCGGTTACGTATGTTGGAAGCATTGCAATATTGGGCTCGTTTTGTTCGCAATTCGAAGATCTTTCCGCGGGTATTTTTTTATCCGAATGAATCGGTAGATATGTGTTATATATTTGATAAAAACAGTTTATTTTATAAAAAAATCGTCAATAGTTAAAAGTTGAGGGTGCATTTTGTAAAAAAAAAATCCTATTTATATTAAACTTCAACATATTTTATAAAATCGTGTGTATGTCGGAAGCATTGTAATATTTGGCTCGTTTTGTTCGCAATTCGAATATCTTTCCGCGGGCATTTTTGATCTGAATGAGTCGGTAGGTATGCGGTATATATTTGATAAATAAAGTTTATTATATAAAAAAGTCGTAAATAGTTAAAAGTTGAAGGTCCGTTTTGTAAAAAAATTTTAAAACTATTTTGAGCCGAAAAAAGATATATTTTTTTAGTTTCGGCCGTTGGGATAAAAATTCTGTCGGCGTAAAACGACGTCGTTTTCTTCAATTTTTAGTATATAGTAATGGATATACTTCTGGGCCAATAAGTTTAGGCCCTTCAGTAGCCTGCACGCTGTCTCTTGAACGTTACACTGTTTTTTTTAGTACTAAAATGTTTTGTGGTGCAAGTTTTATATGTAGATTTTAAATCGAGTTAATTTAGATGCTAAATTTGACTTATTCTTGATAGATGATTTATTTTGCAAGCAAAAACCTTCTTTTAGTTTAATACTCATTAACAGCCCCCAATCTTGACCTTAACGTATTAACATCGATGCAACTTGAGTTGAACGGGTATAACGTAATTGCTATAACAAGCATAGTTGCCCGCGCGTTGCTGCGGGGCGGTGTTTCTTTTATCATAGATGTGGGTGTTTTTTTTAAGCATGATTGTCCGCGCGTTGATGCGGGGCGTTAATTTTTTTTTTTTTTTTTTTTTTTGGGGTTTTTTTTTTCTGGTCTCATGTTTAATAGTTTTTTTTATATGGTTTTGTGTTGGGCGTCATGTCGTGGGGTAATTTTTGACTATGAATAACATTATATTTTTTTTTCCTATTTTGTGTTGAGCAATTTTTTTTATTTTTTATTTTGTGCGGGTTTATTTTTTCGGTCTCATGTTTAATAGTTTTTTTTATATGGGCTTATGTGTTGGGCGGGCGTAATGTCGTGTGTATTTTTTTATCTGAATAAATCTATATTTTTTTTTTCCTATTATGTGTTGAGCAATTTTTTTAGAGGGTTTATTTTTTCGGTCTCATGTTTAATAGTTTTTTTTATATGGGCTTATGTGTTGGGCCTCATGGCGCGGATATTTTTTTATCTGAATAAATCAGTAATTTTGTAAAAAAAAATTCTATTTTGTGCCGAGCAATTTTTTATTTTTATTTTTTAAGTTGCCTACTTAAAAAAAAAAAGTTAAATGGGCCGGCCCAAAATGGCAGCCCAATGGGCCGGTTACTGTAGCTACTGTAGCAAAAGGGTTAAAACGACGTAGTTTTAACCCTTTCATAATATATGTATATAATTATTATTAAGCTGTAAGTCCGTAACATGCAGCTCATATATTATAATTTACCCAAGGAATTATATTTTAGCATTTGATTTTTTTAATCTTTTCTATTAAATAACGAAAAGGGGTGTATTTGCAACTTTGCATGACACGAAAATATGTGATGGGCACAATTACAATCTACGTCCACATATTTAAATGTCTTACTGGTATAAACATAAATCGCGATATTAAAAGGCTTTTGGCATAGCGATATTTGAGTAGGTGAGTAGCTTGTTAATTTAGAAATTCTTGTTTTAAGTTTTGGTTAATAATTTCGACTAGAGTTGATTTTTGTTGCAACTTAAATTTAACATGCAGTGAAGTTTACGTGATTTTGTAACTCAAAATTAGGCATCGTCGATGAACTATGGCATCTTTGAAAATGATTTTGTCCCTCAAGTTTCGTATAATATAATTGACGTTGACTTATCTATGTATCTTACGTAAACGTAACTGAGCATTAACTTTTTGGTATTTTTACTTACGCATTTGCATGCGTAGTTTATATTTACTCTTTAACTTAGTTTAAATCTGAATTTTATCCGATTTAAGATTTCGATAGAACCATCGAAATACTTCGATCTGAAAGTGTTTACACGACTCTCAGATTTATGTGATCATAAATTCATAACAATATTTTAAATGTTATTCCCCTTTATATCTAACTAGTTGGATATCCGCGCATAGCAGCGATGATAATTTTTTTTGACATAACTCTCCCCGCAATTCTCTACCCGTTAAGTGAATTCGTTTCACAACACTTCGAATGTATACGTGTCCGTTGTATGTGTTTGTTTAGGTTTCCCATAGCTTTCTCGCAACACCATATTAACATCACCATACTCACATTTAAAAGACTCCCACAGTCTCTTACCAATTAAATACTCTCTTCAAATGAATTAAGGTTAAAGTTGTAAAAAATTTAAATCAAAATAAAATAAACCCACTAAAAAAGTAAAAATCTAAAAATTTATAAAAATATATCAAAATGGATGTTGAATTATAGAGAATAAAATTTTAAAAAATACGATGAAGTTATATCATAAAAAAATTAATAGATAAAAAATATTTCAATTTGAAAATAAAAATGATTTTTTAATTAAGAGGTGACACATGTCACTCTATAATGTATTCTTTTAAAATGAGATAAATTGTCAAAATTGCGCCTCCTTATCTTAGTTTTTGATGGACCCAAAAACTTAAATGCTTCATATAATAGTATAGATTAATTAACATATTGTTGTTACTATTAACTAACCATGGATTAATTAATAAAAAGTAAATTATTATAATAGTTAGAAGCAAGAAAAAACAATTTCACCCCTAATTTACTATTCATTTAACAAAAAATATGTCAATTGATTATAAAAAAAGATATTTTTACATATTGGTTTTCCTTTTAAATGGTACATAGTGTTTCATGCAATATCTTTACTTTGGTTAAGTTCAATGTTATAACTAGCGTGAAGCGTGACGTGGTGGCATGACCAAGCCTCACGCCTTAGAAGTCATGGCGAGTTATGACCTTTTTTAAAGTGTGACTTAAAACGACACAAAATATAAAAATATTTAAAAATTTATGTATTTATATCATATTTTAAATATACTGAGCTTACAAAAAGTGTTATAAATAAGGAAATAAAGTAAATAAACTATCTCTGCATGTACTCTTTTTCATTTTTATAATAAACAAACGATTTTTATCGAAATTAAATTCAAAAAAGTCCACGCATCACAATTTATCGCGCCTTATCACGTTTTTTCACTCCTCATCGCATGTCAAGCCTTAAGCATAAGCCTTGGTCTATTGCGTAGCGTGGAGGTCACTCCCCGCGCCTTTGCGAGGTCTTAGCGGCGTCATGACGCACCTTTTAAAACCATGGTTACGGTCTAAATGTTTATGTATCTGCACGTGTTTGTTAAAATTACTTAACAAATAAAGTATGTATTGTGGTTAGTTTTGAGTTAACACAGGATGCTATTGTGTAGCTATTGTCCGGATTGTTATGTATTACAATTTGAAGCTTTAAATATTTGATTAAGTTGTTCCATTTTGTATCACCTTCATAAAAACTATGTGTTCATTATTTAATTCGCGTCAACGTTATATATAATAATCTTTTTCAGATACAATAGATATGAACTACTAAAATTTCATTAACCAACATATAAAGTTATTTTATGCGACCAGGTTTATGCGTTTTGAAAACGTATAATCAGATAATCAACAGTTACAAACGTGATTCTGAAACATAGTGTTGGATTTGATTATGCTGTTTGATATCACAATAATGAGATAATTAGTTTTTTTGGTGTTTGGCAAAACAAATTATTATATAACTTGACACGTAAAATGACAAAATGGACATAAAAATATATTGTTTTATTTTTAACTAACAATTTCTACCTATATATGAGGCAAGACATGGAATATTTCATGATGACTAGACATGGTGACATGGCAACTTAATGCTGACTCAAATGGCGTAATGGGAACAAAATTTTGACATATTAAGACTGAGTGTAAAATTGAGGGCATAATGGTCCATT
>BQNB010054178.1:24104-39658 GCA_026074375.1 Tanacetum coccineum | reverse complement strand
TTGTAATGACTTACCAAAAGTCATATAGTACTTAACACACTATGATTCATGTTCTGAGTGTTGAAGTGATTTTCAGTTCATCATAGATTATTACCTTTTCTAGGTACCAAAGAACTGACTAGCCCAACAGTGAATGGCTACTTGGTAGAGGCTCATCAAATCCATTCATGTTGCTGAAAAGACATGTTGCTGAGAAGAACAATCTGTTTGATGCAAAGACAAAGATTTTTGAAGAAATGTTTATGTTCAAGATAAGAGTTTTCATTTCAAGATACTCAAACAGATTGTGTACAAGATACTGCTCAAAGGATGAAGCTTAAAAGATTGAAGGCAAGTACTGCTTAAAAGTCAAAACAGACTGATGCTGAACAAAGAAGACCAACTATCAAGAAACTTGAAGTCAAGCAAGTAGAATTCAAGTTAGGGGAGGATTGTTGGGAAAAACAAGTCAATCGGTCAACGTACTGCTAAGCAAAAGGTCAACGTACTGCTAAGCAAAAGGTCAAAGTACTGCTAAGTAGAAAGTCAAGGTACTGCCAGTCAAAGATCGAAGTACTGCCGTGGATAAAGGAATCTTAAAGGATTATCACTTAAATGGTTATAGTAATTATCTTGTAACAGTTAGTTTAATGATTAGTATTGATTAGTGTTTATGTCATACAAGGACTGTACATCTACTAGAGGTTATCCTTATGTGTATAAAAGGATCTCTAGGAAGATATTAAGAAGATAGAAAAACACGAGTTAAGAATTATTAGTATTGTATTAGGGATCTGCAATTTAGGCAGATTCAAAAGGTTTATAATAGAAATCGTTTGAGAAACTATTGTGTGTTCTTCTTAAGTACTGCCAACTAGATTCCGCATAGTTGACAGTATATCAGTGTTTCATAAAGGAATATCGATCCTACAGATGATAACATCAAATTCTTGGAGTAAAAGGATCCACCGCATCAGTCTTGGCTTAGCATCCTTTTTAGCAAAGAGATACTTTATAGCAGAATGGTCGGTATACACTATTCTCTTAGACAAAACAAGATACGACCAAAATTTCTCAAAAGCATACACTATGGCAAGTAATTCTTTTTCGGTCGTAGTGTAGTGTGTTGTGTCACCCCAAAACTCAAACTTGAACCTTCTGTTTGAGTGACGCTTGGTCATTGGTTTGGCGATCTTTGAAACCCATCAAAGAATCGTCGATAAAACCCAGCAGATAACCTAAAAACGACGAAAATCTCCGTTGGTGATCTTAGGAGATGCCCGCAATCTTTAACGATTCGATCATGGCTGGATCTCACGTGAATGCCTTTATTATCAATCAACGGACGCGAGGAACTGTACTTTGGGAATCCGAAATACACAACTTTGGAAAATTTTTGCATACAAACTCCTCTTTCATCAAACAACACCAATATTAACTTCAGATGCTCCTTCGTGCTCTTGCTTGTTTTTTGGAATAGATCAAATAACGGTCAATAAAGACAAACATTCAGTCTTCAAATATTCGTCCCAGATAAGGTTGCCCACTCGGTTCCTGATGTCCATAAACACAGCAGGTGCGTTGGTCAAACCAAACGGCATAACTTGGAATTCATAATGTCCATATCGAGTTCTGAAGGCAGTCTTCGAGATGTCTTCTTCTCGAACCCTCAATTGGTGATAACCTGACCTTAGGTCGATCTTTGAGTAGACACTCGACCCTTGAAGTTGGTCAAATAAGTCATCAATTCTTGGTAGCGGATAACGGTTCTTCACCGTTAGTTTGTTTAGTTCCCGATAATCTATGCACATCCGTAACGATCCATCTTTCTTCTTGACGAATAGAACTGGAGCTCCCCATGGTGACGAACTAGGTCTTATAAAGCCTTTGTCGGAAAAGCTCTTGTAGATGAATCCGCCGAATTCTTTCATTTCTGATGGGGCCAATCGATAAGGTGCCCGTGCTACAGGTGCAATCGCCAGGTACTAGATCGATGTGAAATTCCACTTGTCTGGTATTGGGGGGTTGGTGGAAGCCTGGCAAGTCCTCGGGAAATACTCGGCAAAATTTTTGACGATCTTACAACAGCGTTGCTTCTCTTCACTTGTCCTCAGTCTCCATGAAGGTAATATGTGCCAAAAAAGATCGTGGACATCCATGCAGCAGATACTTCTTGGCCTTGGAGGCACGAGATGATTTTAAATCGAGTCCGCGTTTTATTTCTACTTCCGTCTCCATGAAAAATTAAGATTTCGCTCCCAAAAGGAATACGAACGATCTTCTTAGCACAGTCAATAACGGCCTGGTATTTCGTCAACCAGTCCATGCCAATTATGACGTCATAAGTACCCATTTCTACAGGCATTAGGTCGACGTGAAACGGATGGTTCAGAAAATTTAACGTGCAACCCAGTAATACCGTATTTACCCAAATTATTCTACCATCAGCTAATTCAACGTTATAACCATATACCTAATGTATTGTGGGGCTATATTAATCAAGAGTACTAAAATTGAGTAACAGCAAACTCCTAATCCGTTACAGTATCAAACAAAATGGAAGCACAACGGTTATTTAGGAGAAACAACTGCGTCACAACGTTGTTGTCTGGGTTTTGCCCTGCAACTCCCACTGCATAAGCCCTGGCTACACCGTTACCATTTCCCTGATTCTTGTTCTTCCACTGGGGGCAGTTCTTCCTGAAGTGGCCAGGAGCCCCACACTCAAAGCAAACGATGGCATTGGTATTTGCCCCTTGGGCTCTTGGGTTGTTGTTGTTACGGTTGTTGTTGTTATTGTTATTGCGGTTGTTGTTGTTGTTATTTGCAGTTGCAGTGCCCACCTAAACATTCCTTGGCCAGTGGGCCAAGCTCTTGCAGTTAGTGCATTTGGTATACAAGACCGTAATGTTGAAGTTACACTTGGGACTTAGAGGTTTAGTCCGTTTTTTTTTTTTTCAATACGATTCTTGTCACCGTTCCCGTACAGCAATAAGCCTGCCTTTGTTCTGCCTTTTGTTGGTTGTTGTTTTGGTTATATCGAGGAGCGTCTTCAAACTACCTCTTGTTTTCTTTCTGTCTCTCAGCAACATTGCCTAATCCCCTCCGTATCCATCAATTCAGTCGCCATCTCAATAGCCTCCTGCATGGTTTTCGGCTTCGATGCCACAACACTTGAGTAAATCAGGTCGGGCCAAGCACACCAGACCATACCGTATCTATTTTGTCATTCTCTTAGGAATACATCCTGTTCATCACAGCAATGCTAGCTCCTGGAAGCGTTGGTTGTAGGCTACTACATCGGTGCCTTGTACTTTTAGGTTCCACATTTCTGCCTCAATCTTCTTGATTTCATTCCTCGGACAATTTTTAGTTTGTCATCTTCTTACCATTAAGTCAGACCACGTCATTTGGCATATGCAAACCTCATAAGTCACTGTCCTACGCAGTTGTGTTCCACCAGGTTAGAGCATTCCCTAAGCAGTACAAGTGGCAATCATCACTTGATTCTTCACGGTGCAGTTACTTATGCGAAACACGGTTTCCATCCTCTCAAACCACTGGGTCAAGTCGACCACTCCTTCTGTGCCCCTGAAGAATAAGGGTTGACATTTCATGAAGTCTTGATATGTGCACTCCCGAACAGTGCGTTCATTCCTTCTCACACCTGTTCCCGAGGTATGGCTATCATCGCCATTTCGGGTCGTAGCACGTGCTGCCAAAACAGCAGTGACACCCTCGTCGATCATGGCCTGAAGTTGGGCACTGGTGACCGAAGTGGTGGTAGTAGGGTCTGTGACTGTACGCAGGGAGTTGTAACCTGGGTTTTAACCGTCGGTGGCCTCCTCATAGCGGCCATTTTCTTAAATCACAAGAAAACATAATACCTATTAGATTTCAAAAAAAAATCTTAACCATAACCCGATGTATACAAAAATAAATAAAACGAGATCACAACACATGGTGAAATACACAACAGTAATTGAACATTAACAAAATCGACATTTATTTAACATAATAAATACAATTTTATATAAAACATAATCCATCTTTCAACATATAATTGGGAAACTAATACATGATAGGTTTATATACAAACATCACAATACATAGTTACAATACACAAAAATAACCTTTAAATCAAGAAGATAAACCATACTAGCCGAGTTATACTCTAAATACTTTAGTAGGATGTAACAAATTAGACTAAACATAGAACAAAAGATCCTAAACAGAGTATCTAGACAAAACAAAAGATCTATACGGTCATGCTAGCTGGGAGTAACCATAATACTTAACAGACTGAACAGTAGCTACAGTCATAAACCAGTCTAATAACTCTACTGGCCTCCTCTGTTAGCTACTTGCTCTGCAGTATCCTAATCAGGTCCCGATTGTCGCCCTGAAGCACGATCATCTGATCATGAGGCTCATCACTATCTTATTGGGTTTGATGTCTCCACTAACTGTCTCTGTCTCCGATAGTCTGCTTTTAGCAGATCTGTAATCACCGCCTGTCTCCTACGGTCTGCTGCCTGTAACTCAGTGATCTCGGACTGTTGAGCCATGACCGTAGTCCGAAGTGATATGCCCTCATAATTTTACCTGAGTAGCAAGCATCCATCGTGACCGTGCCCAGCGGCACGGAGATAATCTGGCCCTCCTACATCCATCATAAGGGCAAGTTGCGTCAAGGAATGGCCTATCCCTGTACAACATGTTGACTCGGGGCTCCAAGTAGAATCTTCGTTCATACCTGTGGCATCATCCAGCTGAGAATATATGATCTCATCCTCCTGGTCAACAGTAGTAGCCAACTCAATAACTCTCCTGTTGACCCCTCTAGGGGTGGTTGGAGTCAATCTCCTGGATGGCTCCCTACAATGTCATCCCAATTATCCGCCAATACATAGCCTAACTCTCTAGTCGTCTGGCGTCCTGGAGCGGCATCTAACATATCAGTAAATCCATAAAGGTCTGCCCCAGCTGTGGCAGGTCTAACCTGCCTAGCAGTACCAGCTGCCGAACTCTCCCCGACCTCGTATCCAGGACCAGGAGTAGTACGACGCGGCCTCTTACGAAGCGGTAAACAAATCTCAGGCATCTCAGTCTCATGAATAGGAGATGGTAGTGCATCTCTCTGTCTAATCCCAGCAGCTCGGGATCCCAGAGATCCCTCAACATATGTAGGGCCATTGGGTGGTGGTGATGATATAGGTAATGGCGGAGAGGGTATCTGAGGAAGTGGTGATGAGTATGGAGAGAGAGGTGAGTGTAGGTGGAGTATGGTAAGCGCATCCAATCTCTCAGCAACTTCCTCGGAGAGGAACGGTGCCGGCGCCTGGGGTCGGATGGACATCCTAGCCGTGACGCGATAAGCAATGTATGGGTCCTGGTCAGCTGAATAAGCAACAGCTGCAGGGTCAGCAGGAGCTAAGTGCTCCTCCTCTGCATCATCATCATCATCAGATGACTCCTCATCATCCCTGTCTCCTCTGTCAGCAGGATAGTCGGCTGGATCCTCCTCAGGATCCTCCTCATCATCCTCCTCTGGGTCCTCCTCAGGGTCGGACTCCGTATATACCCTGGTGACTGATGAGTAGGTGAGTCAGCAGCAGGCATTGGCTGCTCCTCAGCCGGGAATACCTCATCGTCCACTGGTAAGAACTTCGGGTAAACAGGCTCTGGAACAAAGGTATGTAAATAGGTGAAGGTGGTGCCTGCTCTTGCGTCTCCGGTGCAGGCACGTAGTCTGGTGATGGTGGTCCTCAGGGCCAGGTATTAGTACCGGCGATGGTGGAACCTCCGTCATAATGGGTGTCAACTACTCTGGTGAACCGATGTCTGAATCGTCCTCAGATACTGATGTGTATGTAACCGTAGAGTGCTCAGAATCTGACATGATAGTATCTGAAATCAAAATTAGCTTATATAAGTATATTAATATAAGACTATTATCCTTATATACGTAATATATTATAAACACGTATATCAATTTTGCATGTATATAGCCTAACCGACTAATGCAACAAATTTGTATATGAAATACCCGTAAAAACCCATTTGAATGTATGCAATGTTTGAAAAACGGTTTATTAGTCCAGCAAAAACATTTGACCTGGTTTCTCTAAAACCTTGGCTCTTGATACCAATCTGTAACACCCCCAAAATGGGTCGCAGCGGAATAAGGATCCGGGGCATTTTTACTTCAAGAATCAACAGCACAAGAAAACTAATAAGAACGACACTAAAGACCGTTTAAATTGATTACCAATGGATTTAAATAAAAGACATATACAAAATGCTTATAGCTTAACAGTGTTCTTTATTTAATATACAAAAGACGATCAAAGAATTTCCCAAAACATGATGCACATAAGTCTTTAACAGTGCAATCCAAAACAAAATCCAATGTCTCCTTGTCACCGGTCGTGCCTATTGACCTCCTGAAAACATTGCTTAAAAACGTCAACAAAATTGTTGGAGATTCATAGGTATGTATTAATTATGCAGGACCGCAAGACTTTCCCGTGATGTTACAACATATGCCAACAATCACAAAACCAGATTACTGTTGCACAAAGCTCCATGACACCGAAGCTCAACCTAAAGTTGCTATTTTTTAGCAGTTATTTTGCCCGTACAGATGTTGTAACCCGCAACATCTAAGTCCGACATGGTCAACGTTCGTTCCCAGTGATAGCTAATCACCCAAACGGGGAGGTTAATCCCAATAGATCTATTTATAACATTCGCGCTCACATAATGCAATTAACAACTACATCTATGCAATTGACAGATATCATTATAATGTGCTTCAGGAGGTTATCGCTACTTAGGCAAACACATAATCAATATACTTTAAACACTTGCGTCCAATTTATAAAACAAAGCATGTTCTCACCCCAAATAATAGTAAATCAGTAAAACTGTAAAAGTGGGGCTATGAACTCACCTTGAGTACAGATAGTCCAAATAATCACAGATAAAACGTCACGCAAGACGATAGATGCAACCTATTAAATTAAGTCGTATAGTACCACGAGTACTTTAATTAATAACATTGAATATAATCTTATAGTTGTTACATCGTACTATCGTTCGGGCTATCATAATTAAAGAGGTCATGACATGACGTACGAGGAGTTAGGACACTTTAAATCGTAAATCCAACAACTCGTCGATACGCCATCCGAAGAGGCCTCATTATGAAACTCCCTAGTATTATAGCACTTTGATAACCACTCAATATTCTATATAGCATAATCACCGACTAATCGTTTTAGTAAAATAATATTTATAAAGTGAAAACGTTTATAAATATACTTTTCGTAAAAATGACCTAATTTGGGTCGTTTTAAAGCCCGTTTCTCGCGTTTCTTACCCACGTCTTCGTATAAGAAAGAGACCAAAATAATTACATTTTCAAGTTTTAAGATTCTGCGATGAATAGTACAAATTACTGTTCATGACAGCTAGTTAGTCGTTATAAAGGCTTAAAATTAGCGTAAACTAGTATCGTAATAACTATTCTCGTTTTAATCCCGAATTTAGGTGATTCCTTCGAGTATGTTTTTTATATGTTATTAAAAGATGTATTATATTTTATAAAGTTAATCCCGCTGATGAATAGTACTTTTTACTGTTCATAGTTTATAAAATTACTTTTATAAACTTTAATTATCGAAAACGTCGTAGTTTATTCGTTATAGTTCCGTTTTTATCGATTCTTTCGAGTACGATCTCGTAATTAAAAGTTATATCATATTTTAGATGTTTTAAAAATATTAGTTTCTGTAATGAATAGTAACTTTTATAAAAATAGTTTTATAAAAGTATTTATAGTCGTAAACTCGTAATTAACGTATCTTTTTCGTTATAAATCGGTTTTTCGAGTTTCTTATCATTTTGGAATCGTCACGAGACGTATTATTATTATTTTATGACAAACCCACTGTATGAGATTCGAATTTAAAACAGCCCCTATGTATTCATGTGTATATCTTTATAAAAACCTTGTTTTATATATTATTTTCTTTAGTAGTTTATTAAGGAAACCCTAATAACTATTTTTAACACATGTGATACTTATAATAATGTCCAAGATCATCCATAGTCCTTATAAATTCATTGTAACAAGTTTAACAATTTACTTTCCATTATTTTCACATGTGAAGATTAAGTAACCTTATAAAACCCTAATTTAACCTAAACATGTTTATACTTAAACCATATGTTAACATACTTTTATATTCATTTTTCCATGATATATATGACAATATGACATGATAAAAAGTGCATAAAATCATAAACATAAGTAATAACTCATTTTACATATTAAAAAGTCCTTAGTGGTGATTTAGCCATAATTAACATATAACACATAAAATCATAATAAATAAAAGTATGAAGGAATTAGGAAGACCTTAGGGATGATGTATGAGATGTGAAATGAATGCTAAACCCGTGTTTAGACTCAAAACCAAAGCTTACAAGCTTATAAACCCTAGATTAGGTTTGAAACCCTAATCTTGCAATAACTTGTTAAAACCCTTTCAAAGCTTAACCAACCCTTGAAACCTTCTTAGAATACCTTAGATATGATGTGTATATGCTTGTATAATGATAGAAAATCAAGCAATGGATTTGGTTTGGTGGCTTATTTGAGCCGTGGGTTATGATGAGGAGAGAAAGAGAGTTTTTGTGATTTTTGTATAATGAAATGAAGAGTGTGAGTCCTTGGCTCACACATGCATGTATTTATATACTACTTGGTAGATATTTTTGAGATATTATGGTGTCTAGTGGAAGTATACAAGGTGGCAAGGCTTGGAAGATAAGAAGAAGAAAACTAGGGCTTGAAAAGTGCCTAGTCATGGTTCAAGTTGGGGTGTGATGACTAGATGCATGTATGGAGATATTTGTGAAGTTTCCTTGGTCTTATCATGGCTTCCTAGTCATATGTACACGAAATATATGCTAGGAGAGGGCTTGGATAAGTCTTTTGATCTTTACTTAGTGTATAAATGAGTTATTTGAGGTATAATGTAGTATAGTTTTAATAAAATGTATAACTTGCACATGGTAAGTCATGATTTGAATTCCTTCATGAAGAATATGTATAATGTGATAAATACTTGAAGTTTTAAATAAACTTTAAGTATTGGGTATAATTTTGGGTATTTGATGAAGCGTACGTTAATTTTTAGGGTTCCGGGAAAACCTAATTGTCATTTATCGCGAAACGTAAACACTTTCACGTATCCGATAAAATAACTTGTGTAATGTTAATAATTATCCTTAAAATAATTACTTAACCCTTGTTTGACGTAAACAATAATTTGCTTGATGCCCGTTTACGTTAACTGATCATTTTTAGTTTACGCGATTTAACTTAACGATTTCCATTAAAAACAAACGCGTACAATACTAAAAATAAATAGTGACTTTATTAATGTCGTACATTGTCCTAAAACACGGGGTGTTATAATTTTCATTATCACAATCCCCATGTTATTATAAAGTAAACCTCATAAAAAAAAAAAACGAATAAAGGAAAACGAAACAAGTAAAAAAACTAGTTACTAACCCTGACGTTTGCTCATAGAATGGAGAAAGAAACGATCGATAACTGGGTTTAAAATCATTCCTCCCAGTAATCGTCTAATGAAACTAACCTAGAACTACCAATACTTTTTCTCATCAAATGATAAAGCCTGTAATCAAAGACAAAGACAACTACACAAAAGATTAAAACACGAGCAGGGTGAAAAATAAACTACAACCTACAACTAACTAAGTTACATATATTCTATGAAAGCAGTATAAAGATATGAATGAATGTTTAACATGATCGTAAAGTGTTTTCTGCACGTTTTAGAAAAAGAATTACAAACTTCGAAATTTATACAAGAAGTAATTTCCTCAAAAATTAATTAAAATTCGAATTTTCCCTATAGCATAGCGTGAACGACACTATCTGATTAATCCTGACAGACCGTCTCCAGGGTCGTAAAGAAATTGTATTCTATCTTCAAAATTCCTGCACGCAATTCCCATTAGAGTTATTTTCTGCAAAATTTATCATGCAAAGAACCAAAAAATAGTTACACAATCACGGGAATACATTTAAGGATGGACGCTCAAACAAACACACAAGAGCACAGCTAAAAAGCAGACATTACAACACATAGCCTAAAAAGCGATAATAAATATTAGGTTGCCTCCCAAAAAGTGCTTGTTTTTGTTCGAGTCACAAGCCTGACTCTATGCTTATTTGACGCGTAAAAGGTAGGTCTCCCCAACACTTAAGATCAAGTGTGGGTGATAGTAACGATACACATCATTTCGATGGAGGTATGCCACTTGGGGTGAAGGCGGTGTGTAAATGGTCAAGGGTTCTACTACCTTCATCCTAAAGATACTTGAATCCTTTGGTTTGATAGGTGTATTTGAAGTTGGAGAAAAAATATGACAAACAATCGGGGTTATGTCATTCTCATAAAGATTGTGCTCCAACGATTCTTTATCCATTTCGGTTCCCATCATCTTTATCTCGACTTTATCTTCATCTTCGTACTCAAGCTTATTTTCCTCAAATGAAGGAAGTATTGGCATTTTGAGGTTGGAATTTAAGTGTTGGTGAGGGGTCCCATAGATAGTGGGTTTAATATTAAAAATCATTCGAACCCTCATGCACACATGGTAGCTTGAGTAGTTTTGGGGGATTACGGTAGGGGGTGAGGAAGAAATCAAGTGTAACTTATTGCATTATTATCTGTCCATAATTTTTTCATAACTACGAGGCGATAATTTCATTTCATGAAATTCGCCTAAAATGATATTCATATATTCTCGAGTTGACAGTAATTTCACCTCATGAAGCATGTATGAAACATAATAATAAATTCCTTTTGAATTGTTTTTGTGTCTAGGTCAACGCATTTCTAGCTTTTATGTTTGTTCTAGCTTCTTTTCCTTGTTTATCTTTGTGTGCATTTGCTAATTAAGTTTAGTGCTCAATCTTATCCAAATCTTTGTCATATACAAACATCAATCATCAATCGTCTTTCGATTTTCCATCTCTAGCCTCGTTGGGACACAACGACCCGGAGACTCTCTATACTGCTTCCGGTTTCATTGGTCTCGCGGATCCTGATCCTTGTTGTGTATTTATATTTACTTATTGATACATAAAAAGAAAGGTGAGTTTGCGCGAGTCAAGTACCTAACCGTCGTAATAGTAGTGTAGGCAATACTCGGGGGTTGTTATCATTCTCTAGGGGAATATGTTGGGAAGGCTTGATCACGGTCTAATAGAATTCTAGGGGTTGAGAGAAGATTCTTTTTGTATTTTTATATTTTATGAAAGCATGTAAATCTATGGTTTGAGAGGTTGGTTTATTTAACTACTAACTAAACTAATATGTAATCTACTGGTGATAACTTTATGATAATTAAATGTATTAACTTAATCATGCATTACTTATTAGATTGCTTCTCCTAATCTTGTTGCCTTCTCACACTTGTGATGATATGTGTAAGTATTTCCTAGGTCATGAACGGATTACATGAACCCGTCGTCTATTTAATATTCCGTTAGGGCAACGTACAAGTAAGGTAGTATGAAGACTATTACAAGGCCCCTAAGAGTACATTAAATGCATGTGAAATATCTTAAGAGGGATCAACCATAAAAAGGGGCAAGGTAGTATGAAGACTGTTACCCGATGGTATCCTTTCTACGTACTCGTGTTTCCCTAGCCGTGTCTACAATGATACAGATAAAAGCTGGTTTTCTAGAACCTAACTTGTACAATCATCAATCAAGAAGCAATAGTAAAAGGATCTACAATCCGACTTTCATGCAATCATAAGCAAATACAAAGGAGGGTTTAGCCTCGCATGTTATAAAGAAAGCAAAGAGATAAATAAATCATGCAACACATAGACATATTGAATGATTAATGATAAATAACCTTACTTGAATTAAAACATGGATTCAAGGTAGTACAATAGGGTTTTAAGTCCCTAAAAACGACCTATGAATCTGCTATAAGAGGTAGGGTTCGTCTCCTAAAAGTTATACAAAGTTACACACTTAAACCCTAAAATCGGTTTAGTATATATAGAGATATCGTTGTGACGGCGTCATGTTGTAATCCTGACGCCGTCGCCACGTGGATGATTCTAGATCCTTATTAAGTCGGCCATGTCCTGACGCCATCACTAAGTCTCTGACACCATTACTAAGTCTCTGACGCCGTCACTAGATGGATCACGACGGCGTCGCTTTATGCCTGCGACGCCGTCCCTACGCTCTGTAAATAATACTTCTTCAGGGAATTGGTGTAGGTCCGTAATCTTGTCCGTTTTTCTCCAAAATGAGGCCAAGTCACGTGTATTTCCTCCAAATGCCATCCAAGTGCTAAAAACCTGAAAACAAACATTTAAGCATATAATCTGGGCATATTTGCATGATTTATGGGGTTAAATGACCCCGAAATAGTGTATAAAATGACACATCATCAAGGTTCCTAAGCAATGGCATCAAAAGTTTGATGAAGTGGTTTTGTTTAATGGTTATTTACTTAACCAAGCTGATAAATGTGTATATAGAAAATTTGATAAATCTGGTAAAAGAGTCATCATTTGTCTATATGTTGATGACATGATAATCTTTGGAACTAAACAAGTTCAGGTTGACCTGACAAAGGAATTTTTGTCATCAAGGTTCTTTATAAAGGACATGGAGGAGGCTGATGTTATCCTTGGTATAAAGATTAAACATGGAAGTAATGGAATAGCAATTTCTCAGTCTCACTATATTGAGAATGTACTGAAGAAATTCAATTACTTTTATTGCACTCCAGTGAGTACTCCTATGGATACAAGTGAGAAGCTGATGCCCAATAATGGTCAGGATGTATCTCAACTTGAGTATTCTAAGGTGATTGGCTGCCTAATGTATGCCATAACTTGTACAAGGCCTGATATTGCTTTTACAGTGGGTAAACTGAGCAGGTATACTAGTAATCCTGGTACTCAGCACTGGCAAGCAATTCAGCGGGTATTGAAGTACTTGAAGAAAACCATGGACTATAGATTGACATATACCGGTTATCCTTCAGTGTTGGAAGTTTACACTAATGCAAGCTGGATCAGCAACACAGAAGACAATTTGTCTACAAGTGGTTGGGTATTCCTGCTTGGTGGAGGTGCAATTTCTCGGGCTTCCAAGAAGCAAACTTGCATTACTGGTTCAACAATGGAATCTGAATTTGTGGCTTTAGCAGCTGTTGGTAAGGAAGCTGGATGGTTGAAAAACTTGCTCCTTGAGATTCCATTATGGTCCAAACCTATAGAACCTATTTCTATCTGCTATGATAGTGTTGTGATGTGTTTTAAAAGCTTTAAATTTATAATGACTGAAAATACCAATTTTATTATAGGGAAACACACGGGTAAAAGTATAACTCACGTATATAGTATAATCTTTTTTAGGTAAGACCAGGTCGTCCACAAAGATTTGAGTAGTGTTCAAATAATCAAAAAGAAAAAAGACTTTAACAATTTTAAAAATAACTTTTGTTTTACTCAGTGATAATAAAGATGAATACTCGGATAGTTGAAACAAATTCATAAGTAGTGATAATGATTAAGACCTCCAAGATGGAACCTTAACTTATAAAAAGGATTTCTCGTCAAAAAACGTTTTCACAAATTAACTTAATTAACTTAAGACTTATATTTAGTCGGCTAGACCAGATGTGTCACTCAAATGATCCAGTTAACATATTATATCAAAGCTTATTTTATTTATCAATTTACAAAAGTGGATTTCTCGACACAAACGATAAAGACCATAGACAAATATTTAAAACCATATAGATCATAACGGGTCTTTCGATCTATACCGATACGATTATATAATCTAAGTTGATAAGCAGAACCGACAAGATAAGATATAATAGGGGTGCACCATAAGCTTGAGATTAATAAGATCACAATCATACCAAACACTTATTCATTATCATAACTTCACCGAGTAGTCATGAGAGAATTAGCCTCTCATGGCTATGTAGTTCATAACAAAACTTAATTCAACAAGAAACTTCATTATTTCAATAAACTAAGGTGGTGTTCTTCTTCGTTCTTGATTGTTTGATCTTGAATCTTCAAAAGGTATGGTTTTTATGCTTGGAAAAGGATTAGAAAGAGTTTAGGATATCATAAGGCAGAGAGTGTGTGTGATATGAGAGAAATGAGTATGAAGGGATGATTTATGGTGAAAATTGGTCTCATATTTATAGGCTGATTTTGAGGTGAAAGTGTGACGCGTAATTTTATAAGTGCGGCGCACAATGGGTAAGTGCGGCGCACAATTGCACTTTTTAGCTTAAGACTTTATCTTTTCTTGGATTTTGATTTCCGAAGTGTATAAGTACTTGATCTTTGTTTATTTTGAGCTCGGGATGTCTTCAAGTAAACCTGTAAGTATTTCATGCTATTAAGTATTGAAAGTTCACGAGAAATGATAAAATATGTTAAATAACGCCACCGAAAATATGTATAATTTAGGCATTATCAAATCTCTCCACACTTAGCTATTGCTTTCCCTCAAGCAATAAAAGTGAGAAAATAAGATCATTTATCGTGACGTGGAGAAATTTTGGATTTTTTAGCAAAAGTTTGTATATTGATTAATTTTTCAGGCATAGACATATAACATAGCACCTCACAGGGGAATGTGTTTGATTTTGTAATTCACTCGAGCCACTCAAATAGGGTTTATATATTTTTGTGAAGACACTCAGTTTGCACAGGCATAATCTAGACAGCTACCATATGCTTGTACTTGACACATAAACATGGCCGAAGGGCAGAACTTGATACTGATGAGGGATAATAGCATATACAAATCTTCATGTGCCGGAACTTAAGCCTTTATTTCATTAAACTACTATCTATATATTTTTTTTTTCTCTTTTATTACCATGATAACTTAAGGCTTGGCACAAAACTTCTTCTTTCAATTTTAACTTCTTCGCTTAGGTACTTCAGCAACTTGCAAGAATAGGAACTTGCGGGATTAATTTTTCCTCATATGATTAAACTGGCTTCGGTCTAGTAAATGATGATCAAGCACAAGTTTTAGAGCTTCTAAATTACTGGCTCACTCAAATATAATTATCAACCAATACCACTGTTCCAAAAAAGGCGACAAATTACAAATACACAGCCATAACGACGAATGAGACACTTGCAATTGCATTCAAACCTTAACTCGAACAGGCTAAAGGCATCAATTATCTTAGGTACCAAAGGTGGGTACCCGAATATATTCTAAGGCTTAAAATTCTCACAATTTAGTGGAATAGCTTGTGCTAATTATAATGTCAATTCGGGTGGATTTGCCTTACTAAGAGCATTTTTTTATATTGAAAACATATATTAATTTTGAAATTTTTGTTAAAATTTTGGCAGGGCAAACATGGAGGGATATGATTCATTTTTCCTATTTGGCTCTCCTCCACACTTAAGTTGAACATTGCCCTCAATGTGATAACTGATAA
>BQNB010054178.1:0-22758 GCA_026074375.1 Tanacetum coccineum | reverse complement strand
TATAAAAAAAATAGTTTTTAGCATTAGATTAAATACTTTTAAGTTTACATTCAGAAAAATCATTTTCAGCACTTTTAGATTTTAATTTTCTTTTTTTTGAGCTTTCATTTTTAATTTTAAAAATAGGATTTTAATTTTAAGAATAGTTAAAAATAGTTTTCTTAGTTTTTATAATATTTTAGACTTTTCTAAGTTTAAAAATCATTTTTCTTAATTTTTAGGACTTAATTTGCTTTTTTTAGGATTTAATTAGATTAAAATAGTTTTTAATTCATAATAAATTCAAAAATAATCAAAAAATATATTTTTCTTTTTCTTAAAATTTTCTTTTGTCTCATTTTAGGTTTAGAAATTTAGTTTGCATTTTTAAGAGTTAATTTTGTTTATTTTGCTTTATTGTCGCGTTTAATTTGCTCCCGTTAATTGCTTAGTGTTCAATTGTTTTTAATTGCTAGTTTTTTTTAATTGTTTCTTTTAATTTGTAGAAATAGAAAATCAAACCAAACTTTATATCCCATTCAAATCATTGTCCAAGCATTAAACGTAGTCTCAATTTCACAAGTCGCTGGGGAAACGACCCGGGAAATCATACTTCCCGGTTAAGATACGTATTATATTATATTATATATATTTTGTAAAATTTCCTTTTTACCTTTGTCCTCAAGGGTGAATTGGGAATTTTTCCATAGTATTATATATTATATATTTTACGTGTATCAGCTTGTGTTGAAATTAACGAATCAATATGCTGTATGCAAGTCCTTTGTTTCATGAACAATGGTAACATGTCAACTCTATTCTGGTTGTAAGTTGTTTAGGAACTTAAGATTACTGGCAATCTTTTTTGGAAAGTGTTTGTTTCTCTTGAAATCATTCATCAACTTTGAGAAACGATGATAGTAAGACTCAATCGATTCCCCATCAGTGGAAGCAAACCTTTCCCATTCATTAAACAACTTAGCCTTTTTCTCTTGAATTCCAATATCGGAACCTGTTGGGAATAATTGAAACCGACTAAGTGTCGTTTCTGCTGATGGCATTAAGTCGTTCCTGCTGGCAGTTCAAGTAGCGTTCCTGCTGATTATGTTTCTGCTGGTCATGTTCTCGTTTCTGCTGACAGAGATAGAATCTGCTGATCTTTATTATAGACGTGATTAATGTAATTAAGGAATTGATTATGTAATTAATCACTAAAGTTAGAATGAGATAAATTAGGAATAGATTGATATTACGCGTTTTATAGGAAGAGATTGATGTATATCTCTTACGTAATTTTACAGGAATCTTGTTTAGTAATATAGGGTTTCTTCTCTATAAAAGAAACCTTTAGCATTAGGTAATTGACACCGATCACAAATCACAAAAAACAATTATATTAATTAGAGAGATCCATAGAGGAACAATTGGTTATATTTATTCTCTTTATTCTGTATTTGTTTAGTTTTCCGCCTAAACATTTGTTAGACTCCTCTTCACGTAATACTTTGTGATTACATAAGTACTATACACCACAAAGGCAGAAGATCTATCTGTTTCAGATCTCTAACAAGTGTATCAGAGCCTGGAGAAGAGCCCTGATAAAGAGGAATCAAACGTTACGCGAACAACAAACCTTTGTTTCCTCTAAATGATTAACCATGTCAAACCCTATCCTTCTATAAAATAAAAAAAATAACCTGCTAAGAATGGCTACTCAGTCAACCGATTCACTTATCCTAACCCTAATCATCTGCTTCACCTTTGTTTACTCTCGATGATGACCTCAGAATCGTTTCATACCCTGAACCACAACAACCAATACCTACATTCACTCACACGCTTTCCCGCACAACGAACCCTCCTTTCTCACAACCAAATCAAATCTAGTACTTCTCACAACTTGCTGTTTCACTACCAACACCTCAACCCACTCAGACCAATTCAAACTGGTCCAATCAGTACCCTAAATAATGTCAGTCACAACATTTTCAACAGTTCCAAACAGCCTCTATCTCTCCACAATGCAAAAATTTCCTATCTGGAGAAGGACAATATGAGATATGGGCTATGAAGAATGGATTACTGGATACAGACTCTCCAACTGACCCACTTACAACATGACCAAATTACAGTCAGCTTCTGTGTGTCATTATCTTGTCCCTGATGCAAACGTGCGACGAACCACGTCCTACACACAATCAACTAAGACTTCTACGAAGGCGCGCGAGTCATCAGCGCACAACACACCACACACATCACAAATTGTTTCTCTTCACTCAAGATCAACATGTCTTATGCAATACTCCATACCGACTACGAGCATTACGAGTCTAGAGCACGTGATACACCAACATATGCAGGTCACATCTAATGATGGTATGAGACACCTTAGCTCTTGACTATAACAACAACGCTCATACCCACACACACATAACCTAACACGCGCATCCACATGACACATACTGCCAACCTTAACTTTCTCCAATCAAGTGACTAAGCCTCTCTGTAACAATCTGTCACACGCGCGGGTTCCCTTACGTCTCGTTTGAAAAAAACTTGAGTTTCTTAGGCTTTGTTTGTTTTTTTAAAAATATTCTTTTTATTTTTGTCTACAAGCGGAAGACTTTTGTCTGTTTTCGTACATTTTTTGACCTTTTTTAATGTCTTCTTATGTTTTTTTACGTTTTCGTACGTTTTAGTCTGTTTTTGTACGTTTTTGTCCGTTTTCGTACGTTTTTGTTTGTTTTTTACATTTTGTACGTCCTTGGTCGTTTTTTACGTTTTCGTCCATTTTCGTACGTTATTTTCCGTTTTTATGTTTTCTTACGTTTTTGTACGTTTTTTCTTTTTTTACCTTTCATCCGTTTTCGTAAGTTTTTGTACGTTTTTGTCCGTTTTTTACGTTTTCATACTTTTTTGCTGTTATTTACTTTTTTGTTTGTTTTCTTTCGTTTTCGTACGTAAGAAAACCAAAGAAAACGTAAGAAAACTGATGAAAACGTACAAAAACATAAAAAAAATGAATGAAAACGTAAGAAAACAGACGATAACGTATGAAAACCGACGAAAACGTAAGAAAACGTGCGAAAACATAAGAAAACAGATGAAAACGTAAGAAAACAAAAGAAAACGTAAGAAAACAGACGAAAACGAGCGAAACGTACGAAAACGCACAGAAACGTACGAAAACATACTAAAACGTATGAAAACGGCCAACAACAAACAAAAACGTACGAAATCAAACAAAACGTACAAAACGGACAAAGACGTAGACAATCGTACAAAAACGAACGAAAACATATAAAAACGTACAAAACAGACAAAAGCGTAGAAAATCATAGAAACACGGATGAAATGTACAAACCCAAAAAAAAGTTTGAATTATTGAATTATTTTAGAAAGAAGTGAAAAGAAGTGAGAAGAAGAGACGAAAAGTGAAAGATTTTGTATGAATTAAGTTATTAATGAAGAGGTAAGAAGTGTTTTTTTATCACTTATGCATGAAAAAAAAACAAATAGATTCGACTGCGTGCCCCAAAAGAGGGGAAGAAGCGGAAAGAAGTGCATATTGGAAAAAACAAACGACACCTAAATGAGAGCATTGTGTTTGTTTTTTTTATCTTACAAGCGAAAGAAAATGAAAGAAGTGTGTTTTTTTTAGACGCAAGAAGTCAAGATGCAAAGATGACCAATTTTCTTTTCAATTTTATAAATTATTTATTTGTCTGATTATCACTTTTTGTATCTTAAAAAACCATGGTTCTAAAAGGCGCGTAAAGGCCTCGCAATGGCCCAGCAAAGGCGTGAGGCGTGACCTCCACGCCACGCTATAGGCCAAGGCTTGGGCTTAAGGCTTGACGTGATATGATGAGTGAAAAAACGTGATAAGACGAGATAAAACGTGATGCGTGGAGGCTTTTTTGAATTCAAATGAAAAAGATTACATGCAAAGATAGTTTTTTGACTTTATTCGTTATGTATGACACTTTTTGTAAACTAAATATATCTGTAATATGATATAAATATAATTTTATTTTCATATATTATGCCGCTTTAAGTCACGCCTTTAAAACGCCATGACTCGCCATGGCTCGCAAAGGCGTGGGCTTGGCCATGCCGTCACGCCACGCCTCACGCTATTTATAACATTGTAAAAAACTCCAAACTCATTAATTCTCTTGCACAAAATGTTTTGAAAAATGGTTTATTAATTGAGCCGGACGAGCCACTAGGTTACGGTTTAACAGGTGTAACTGACGGTTTAAGCGGGTTGCGATTATCGACCAGTTCACAGTTAAACCGTCTGGATCAAACTGAGTTTTAAAACATTGAGTGACACATATGATTTTGAACATTAGACATAAATTTAAAAGACATAACCTTATAATTAACATGTGTTTTAGTTTAGTCAAAGTTGGTACAAGAGTAAAAGTCAAAACCCGACCAAAAACATATAAAAAGTACATACCAGGGTTCTAAATAGCGCGCTATAGCGGCGCCATATCGTCTCCATAGCGCGAAGCATAGCCTCCACGTTACGAAATAGGTCAAGGCGTCGTCTCTAGGCGTGGTGTGCAATATAGCGTCATATAGCGTGATAAAGCGCGCTATAGCGCATAGCGTGGCGAGTTTTTTTGAAGTGTTTAAGGGATTTTCTAAAATTTAAGATTTATACTTGGATTTACTAATATTTTGGATTGATGCTTGAATTTAATAATATTTACTACTCATATTATTCTAAACTATGATATAATCTATAAATCTATAAATATTTTTTGCCGCCTTAAGTCACACCTTAAAAACGCAGTACGCTACGCCTTCACTCTAAGCATTGAGAGCTTGGCTATGCCGCTACGTCACACTTCACGCTATTTATAACCTTGGTACATACCAAGTAAGTAGTTGACAACATGTGACCACCGACAAAAAAGTCATCCTCATCATACACCTCCTTAGAAATCATCCAAGAAGACACCACTAACCCATCAGTGTTGACTTTGTATCTGAAAAGACCCACGCGCCACAACGCACTATCACTCGCCTTCTTCAGCGAGTTCCCACGCGCATTATCCTCCCTAGACCAAAACCCAGAAGTCTCGGTCATCATTTTATCCGGCAGAGGCAAACACTTTTGCGCGGGAATTGATCTTGCTGCTTTGAACTCGTTGTCTTCTTCTGATGTCCCTTCTGACCGTGGTCTCTCTGGTGAGAAGCAGCTACGTCAGATTAAGATGATGCAGGTAGTATAGTTATTTTTGATCTTCTAAATCATATGCATGTTTCTTAGTCCGGCTTATATGTGAGCTTATTTGATTTCGGTTTATATTTTATAAGCTTTAATTTTCTTGCTTATTTTGAACTTTTATATAAGTTTATTTATATCCGTAATACACTTATATAAGCCCACAAGTCTCAATATAAGCCGAGAAATTGAGGCTAAGAAATATAAACGGAAATCAAATAATCTCGTAAGCCCACATATAGAGTCAAAACAAAACACACCCTATATTTTATGTATTAGCTGGTTACCCCTATGGCCCGCGGTGTGTAGATTAAGGATTATCCGCGCACGACCCCACAAATATAAGATAGTTAATGAATTAAATAAACCTTAAATTTTTGATTGATTTCATCCCTTTTTATAAGTAAGGGTCGTTTAGTCCATCTGTAATAAGATCGCAGTCACCCTCACTGGACCGTGGTCACCCTTGTTACGCCGACCCTCAGACGACTGAGTCTCCAACAAAAATGATGCACACTCGGTCTTCAACAAACATGACTCCACGACCGAGTTGTATGAGTTGTTTTGTGGGCCTAATTTGAGTTGTATGAGTTGTTATATTCTTTATGTGGGATATATTTGTATATAAGCTGTGAGGTATGTTTGAGTGGTGAAGAAGGTTGTCTTATTACACTAGTTTGGTGTGAAAGAATGGTGTAGAGAGAGAAATCACAATGTGGGAACTTATTAGAATCTAACAAACATACCTTTTCTAATTTTGGCGTTTTTTTAATAAAATGTTTTCCTCTTTATATGCGGTATAGCTATAGATTGTATGTAAATAAACCGAGTGTAAATAGTTTATTTATGGATGTATGGAGGTTTTTTAGCCGAGCTTGGGCCGAATTTACATCTTATCTTATAGGTCCGTTTTAGTTGGTTTAAAAAACACATCATTACAAATAATTTAAGCTTTTCAAGACAAGCTAGAGCTACCCTCTCGAGCCGAACTTTATATTGTCGAGTCGAGCTATGCCAAAGTAGGTAATAAAACTGACATTTTGCAAAATGTAAGAAAGAATAAACAAATTATCTTTTTCCTTAAACTGTGTGTTGGTGGACAATTAATTTGGGTTCGAAGGAGTATACAACCAGACTTAAAAAGTAAACCTATCCGGCCTCTTCTCTTGCTTATGTTGGCTGCGGAAGCCTCCCCCTTTCTTGAAATTCTGCCTGTGACCCCGTTCCTGGTGTTTCTAGGCCGGATGAGCTTTTTTCCTTTCCTGATTTGAGGTCGCCTCTTGCCCTTGAAGGAAAGATGTGGCTACCTGCATCATTTCGTCCACTGTTTTTGGAATTTTCTCATGAAATCTTTTGATAAGTTCAGGATTAGTGATTCCGTGCACGAATCCGGAGATTCTCATACATTCCGGTGCTCCTTTAACATTCCCACTTTCTGAGTTATACCTTTGTATGAAATCTTCTGTAGACTCTTCGTTTCTTTGCTTGATGTTATGGAGCACTATGAGGTCTCTGATGCACTTTTTCTGTTGGGGGTAATTTTTCAGGAAGGCTTTCTTTCTTCTCTCAGGTCATTGTAACTGTCTATGGATTCTGGAGGAAGATCATCAAACCACACCCGAGCATTCCCGGTGAGTGTGGAGTTGAACATATGGGACATCATGGTTAGGGGGGGCCCAGGCATGGCCCACCTTTCCGTTTTTGTTGCTGCCTGGAAGATTTTTAAGTGATCTTCAGGATCTTCACTTCCGTTGTATGTTTTTACATGACTGGGCATTCGTGTTTTTGGGAAGTCAAAGTGACGGATCCGAGACGTGAACGGATCAGTCTCGGCACATACCCAAGTTGGAGAGATCTCATCTTCGACACGACTTCTGTCCTTCGGATTTAGATTTCCAGTGTCCCCTTCACTATCTTCGCTTTTTAGAGTGAGTCCTCTGTATACTGAGCTTTCCTGACGGCTATCGGAGTGCGCGGACGCACTCCGTCCTCTGCTTCCAAGTCTCTTGAATACGGTGCTTTCTCTTCTTGCCTTGCTCTTGTGGTCATGCCGCGGTGATCTGACCTTTCACGCCTTAGCCTTGTGAAGACGCTAGGACTGTGGCGCGGGCTGCGAGAACGTCTGTCTTCTTGGCGACATTGTCCTAGATTCAGAATATGCTGATTCCTGCGCCTTAGTGCTCTTCCTCCGAGCCTCGCCAAAGTCGAGCCGCGCTTTCACTTCCTCCAACTTTTCTTTCTTTCTCCGCTCATACTCATACTTATCTGCCATGATTGGTAGCATTTCCCTATCGTATTTCGCACATCGGATTTGGGATGGCTAGGGGTATGTTGTTTGTGATTGCTCATGGTGAGTATTTTCGAGGAACGCGGTTATATCGCTCCCACGGATGGCGCCAACTTGTTAGTACAAAAAGCGTGTAGGGGTGAATATGAGTCTGGATTTCTTAATGGGCTGGACCAGGGAGTGGGCTATGATGTTGATCTTGTACTAATCCAAGTAATGAAAAGGTGATATGCACAAATGAGAGTAGAAAAAAAAAAAAAAAAAAAAAACCGTTAGCCTTACCGCAGGGCGGACCCCGCGATTAAGCTCCGGCGTGAGAGTAAGTGTACATGTTTGTCAGAGAATAAGAGAATGTCAGAGTATGTGTGTGTACTAATGATAGGACAGAATGTACCTCTTTGGGGTGTGAAATGACCCCTATTTATATGCAAGCCCAATACTAGGGTTTCTTAATATTTCGCTTGCGTCTTTAGTAGCCGGAGTGGGTCCCTTGTCGGGCAAGGATCCACGTGTAATCGTGTCTGCGGACGTGAGTATCCTTCCGCAGTCCGTGTTTGTCCGCGGAGGTGCAACGAGTGCGGCTTTTAAAGGTGCTCACGTGCGTCTTTAGAATATCCGGAGCGTGACCCTTGTCAGGCTTAGTAGTCCGTCTATTTGTTGTATTGGGCCTGGGCCCATATGCGTATATTATGAACTAAGCCCAATGAGCTTGGTGTCCATATTATACGTCATCACAAAACGTCAAAAGGATTTGTATATTTGAGTTTGAGTTTTTTGTACTACACTAGGGTTATTTGATTGGTGAGCTTTAAATAGAAGGACGTGGTTAAAGACAAGTTTTGTCCGATAAGTGTAGTGACGCAGCAAGAAGAAGAGTTCTTAACATTCAAACAAGGGAATCAGTTAGTTACAGAGTATACAGCTAATTTTGTGGACATGGCAAGATTTGCTGAGCACCTGGTTGTGACTGGAGAGAGAAAGATAGAGAGGTATATAAAACTTTTTTGGTTTTTCTTTAAAATGTAAAACTGCAATAGTCATTGTACTAAATTAAAATTCATAATCTTATGGATTATAGCAAAATTCGAATGGGCGTGAATAATCAAATCGTCTCCTCGGTAAAAGTTGATGATGTGGATTATAGTAAAAAAAACGGACCAAAAAAATTAACGGTCGGTTGGGAAGACCCGTTGAGACTTTTTTATAACCCTTAAGACCCTAACTTGAAGTTGCTTGATATAAAGCTACATTTTTTATAGACTTAGTTGTTTTGTTGACATGAAATAGTAAACTCAAACCAAGTGCAATAAAGTACAACAGTGAATGAGCTTAAAGACTCTATAGCAGAAGAGGTCTCTAGAGCTATCAATGTGGCAATGCCTACTATATTTGAACATATAACAGAAATGACTCATAATGCCTGAGTTTAATGGACTATGTGACCCTATAGCGGCCATAAGAAGCGTATGCAGATTGTACTAAAAGTGTCTTCATTCTTTATAACATTCAGGATTTGATTGTTGAACGTTCTCCTACAGTAGTAAGTAACATAAGAAAGAAACTGAACGATCTCAAACCGATCCCGATCATATGCTTCAACAAAGACCTCTAAAACTGAAGCAAAGCTCAGCCGTTTCAGCAATCACATTCCTACACTGCCCATCTTCTTGTATGCTTCTCAGTGTGTAGTCACTTCCTGCATTGTAATGCGCATCAAAGCATGAACAGCCTCTCGATCTACATAGGATGTTGTATCGTATACTAAAGCTTCTCAGTCTGGGGCATCCTGTTGTTAGTCATATTATTAATCGTATGTGATGATTTGCTTGTTAGAAGTTAGAACCATCGAAAATAGTATATTCTCTCTAAGAGCCCCAGGTATCATAACACCATAACATCATTTTTTGACTGCCACATCAGCATAACACCAACACCAACACCACTCCCCTAATCATAACACCAAATAACACCACTCACCTTTTTATTTTCATAAAACCCCCTAAACAATTATTTCATTCATTTAACAAACTAATCATTTTATTCATTAAATTCAAATACACATTACAATACTAAAAAAACACACACATTAAAAAAAAATCTGAAATTAAAAAAAAACCGCCCCGGCGACTAATCTTCTTCCGATGTTTCTTCAACTTCGCGCCAAATATGGTTCATAAGGTTTTGTTGGAGACTAATATGCGTATCTTTGTCTCTTAATTCTTTTGCTTTACGACGTTGAGTTTCACATCGATCGATCTACACTGTTTGCAGTAACCTTGCAGGATTAGAATACACATGTTTCTAGTCAACAACCGACCATATTTTGATCTTCTAAAAGTCATGGTTATGCATATGATACCAGCATACATGATTCTACGTAATGTGTTGACTTCGTATGCACGGGCCGGTTGTTGAATAAGTTTCAACGTCCTTGGAGAACACCGAAAGCACGTTCGACATCTTTCCGTGCACTTTCTTGACGCTGTTTAAAGTACGTATGCTTCGGATCAGTTGCAACTGGAATGATTTGACGATACTTGCCACTCCGGTAAATTCCATCAGCCAAGTAATACCCATATACGATACTGAACTCCGTTCACATACCGGAACCATAGGGGCACCTAAGTCAGCTAATAGGTCGTCGAATAACGGAGAATTATCTAAAACATTAATATTGTTATTCGCACCCGCCATCCCATAAAATGCATGCCAAATCCACAGATCTTGCGAAGCTACAGCTTCGATTTTGATTCATTGTGAAAGAGTTTGTAGTGTTTTTTGTTGTAAATGTATGTTTTTTTGTGAGAAAATAATATAGAGGTATTGAAGTATTTATAATGAGTTGTGTGAGGGGGGTAAAATGAAATATTTTTTTAAAAAAATATAGCCGTTAGGGGATGTTTTGTAAATTTTTTAATTTTTTTTTAATAAAACTAGCCGTTAGGGGGTGTTTGGTAACTTTTTAAAAATAAGGGGGAAAATTAAAACTAGTATATAGCCGTTTGGGGGGGGGGGGGGGGTAAATTATTTTTTTTTAAATCCACCCCAACGTGTGTGGGGGGGGGAGTGGGCCGGCCAACGCCGGACCCAACGCCGTTAGGAAACGCCGCCTAGCGGTGTAGTAACGCCGGCCAACGCCGGCCAACGCCGGCCAACGCCGTTACTACACCTAAGGCTCTAACACTCTCTTTGTAAATGTGTGAAAACAAGTAAAGGATGGCTTTTGGATGTTCATGGACTTTTTCCGAGCAGAGCAGTCTACGGCTGTCACGAGTTTATAGCATTACTCTTGTGTATCGACAGGAATAGTATTCTTTCATCACGTATATAACATTACTCTTCTATATCGAATACGTTGCTTTGGTTATTTTTTTTGGATTTGAACATTTGATCAGGCCTTGTACTTTTTTCTTTCTTACATTTCAGTCATTTGTTATTAAGAAGTTGGACCATCAAAACTGGCTTTCGGGTGACTTAACTGACTCCCGGTTGAACCGGCCGGATCAACTTGGGTTTTAAAACACTGGTCGAAAGTTGTCCAACTATCAACTATTCTCATATAAATGGACTATGTCTTCTCTAGGTCTAGGGATGTAAACGAGTCGAATCGAGGACAAAGCTCGACTCGAGAGTATTATGCTATGCTCGAAGCTCGGCTTGATAGTTCGATGATCCTTTATGAGGGAAGCTCGAGCTCGATTTGAAAAGCTAGATTTATTTGTGATGAGGTGTTTTATAAACCAAGTAAAAATGAAATATAAAATAACTGAGGCTCGAAAAACTAACATAAATAAGTATGTACAATTACTCTCTTTACATATAAGCCCTTTAAATGTGCATACTTTATATAATAGAAACCTATATATTACTCAAAAGCTCGACAACAACTCGAGTCGAGCCTATATAAGCAATTAAGTTGGAGATGTTCGAGCTCAAATTACTCAACAAAAACTCGAAAATGCCATGTTGTTTTGAAACCAGGCCGGGTCAACAGGTTTTTTAGCAACGACCTGGGTCGACCCGGTCAAACAATTGTGTCACTTTTACCCTAATTTTAAACTTTTTCACTTGTTTCTTTTCATACCATAATGTTCTCTCCATAACATAACGACAATGAAGGTAATTTAAACATAACAAAGAATCACAAGAATCATAGATACAAGCACAACACTGATCATAAGTGTACCGAGAGACCTAAGGGCGACGTTTTTGCTGCCCGTTTATTGCTACAATGCTGATAGTTTACAACACGATATATTCAAACTTAAAACCTCTCAACCGAAGAATGAACAAAGCGCATTTATAAGCTTCGAAAATCTATTTTTTGTCAATCACGCCTTCACTTTTATCATCCTACTGTCCATAATCTACAACGAGATCTTTAGCTCACTCTCCATGCCTGCAAAACACACAAGAGGGTAAGTAAAGATGAGATGCGTTAAATGGACCGAAAATTGTTCAAACTTAGAGACAATTTCAACCTATCTCATATATACTTATAACTGACTTGTGTTTATCGCTACTGGTTTGATCTGTGAATAATATAACTTGTCAAAAATCGTCCAAAGCGTATACTTAATGGCTAATGCATACACCTCCTAAATCATTCTATTAGAAAGATTAGTAGTTATTCATTTAATAAAATAATTGCACGCTAGTTTTTTAACTTGAATAACTAATCACGATTGACGCGTCCAATATGCTACCCACTTCTAGTTAAACGAGATAGAAAACGTTGTTTACCTGAATCCTGCAATCAGAGGTTCTTACGACTAAGAAATCTGCATTGCTGTCTAGAGCCATGCAAATAACGCTACAATTTGTACCAGTTTGTAACGTTTCTTCCTACACCGTACTTCCACATTCCCTCCTTTGCAACCCATATAAATAATATCTGAGCTAATGACCATTGTGCGTACAGCGTACTTCACTCGCCAATGACACTGATTGTTCTAGATTGTAGTCGTTTGAGGCGTTCCAGACCTTCAGAAATGCAAAAGCTATTAATGTTGATCAAAAGAAAAATAACGATTACAATGGAAACAATGCTTTAGGAACCGTTAACATTTTTATAACTTTGATCTGCTACTACAGTCCCTTTTGGTCATTTACTTTCAACATTTTCATGGTGCAAGCTAATACCTTTAATCCAGTCCCTTCTATTGAAGAACTGGCCGAGTATACGAGTCCATCATGAACTTTCAAGGCATGGACCGGATTCAGTTTTCCTAGCAACTTTATCGTGACCCACTTTTAAAGGATCTCACAGTACCTGTTACCAAGTCAATTTCCTGTAAAATGTGACAGAGTCTCGTGTTTATGAGATTCAGTGGACCTCAATAAAAAAAGAAGCCACCAAAATCATAATAAAATAAACCTGAATGCTATTATCTTTGACATATTTACTAGTATTAAGTAGCTTTGACGTTCCACTCCATGAATGAATCTGACGATACGTTTTGTAGATACATTAACAACTGAAAACGAAAGGGCGGCAGAATGGCATATCGGCTGGATTCATGTTAAAATGGGTCATTTTTTAGTACGAGCTGAAATAAGCCTGGTCGAATTGATGACATGTAATCCGGCGGGATTGGGTATGTTGTTGTTGTTGTTGAATTGATGACATGTAAACACTTTTTTTCTCCATCTTTTATGATTTTAACAGTTTATGAGGTTGTTCATTGTATGCAGTGAAATTGGACCATTGGCGACTTTCAACCCCTTTGACCCATAGTCAGTTTTTGTCATTGTTTATAAAGTCAAATATGGTACATGTGTTTATGTAGTTGTTTATAAAGTCAAATATGATGTGTGTTTAAATGAGTGACGAACAATTTCGTCATTAAGTTTGAATAAGCTCTATGACGAACAAATATCGTCACTAACAGTTACAATAGTAACAAAAAATCATTCGTTACTAAATTATTTAATGCGGGCCGGGTTATTAAAATCACGTGATGCTTTTTTTGCTTAGGTAAAAGTAAATTTTTAAACTTTTTTTTTTGTTTTTTTAACTTGAGAAGGTGAAAAGTTATGAATATGAGTTATTATTCGATTGCGATTGTCAATTTAGTGAAACAATTTTCGTGACTACCTATCCAATGTTAAGTGACGAAAATTTCGTGACTAAGGAGTGTAACAAAAAATGAGTTAAACGTGAATCATTAGTACTAGACTCAAGGACAAATACTTTCGTCACTAACATGTATATTAATGACAATTTATTACTTCGTCATTAAATATATAGAAGTGACAAGATATAGTGACGACAACTCTATATCGTCACTAAAAGTGTGTTAATAGTGACGAAAAATATGAGTCGGCATTAAATTTCCGTCACTATATCCCCTTTTCTTTGTAGTGATGAGAGAATGGGGCAGACAAACATCGATTTAGATTTCTGTTGTTCTCGAATTAAGTACTTTCTTATGCTAAATTATTTATCGGTGAATCGAGTAGAAAAAGTGTGAATTTTCGCACTTTAATCACATCGACGGGAAACGGGACTGATGTGGCGGTCCCGTTGGAGTCTATTAGAGCTTTTTTTTAGAACGGAAACTATTATAAAACCAACTAGCAAGAGATAGAAGCTAGAAAAGAATACAAAGAGGATCAAATTGGGGTTGTTTTGCAACCAACTATCCTAACTAAAAAGTACAAATTACATCTAGAAAGGCACCAAGTGAAAGACGGCGCGAAACAATATCTGGTCAAAAATAACTCTTTACGATGGGGCTTTTTCGACGAGAAAGAGCAACGGATTACGAAATCCTAGCTCCACAAGTTATATAAAGAACTCCCTTCCAGTAATCTTTTAACTTTAGAGCTTAATCTGATGGGATTGAAACCAAATAAGCCATCAGCATATGAAACCAAGGGGCGTCCATGATAGATTCACCAGCGGCATACTAGCTTGACGATATCCGTAGCCAATCTGCAACTGAAGAAAAAGTGCGAAGAATCTTCCTGAGCAGAGGAGCAAAGCGGACATAAAAGATCAGAAACTAGGACACCACGATGTTGTAAATTGGATTGAGTAGGCAACCGATCCAGGAAAACCTTCCAAGCAAAAACATTTATTTTTATTGGAAACGGTTTGTTAATACGACATATGGTTTCTTTTTGAGAAAGCGGGTGGCTTACCTCCTTGTTGCTAACTATGTTAGGAACACTTGGGGTAAATATGGAGTGGTTAAATCAATGTTTAACTCGTCTACCGGGTTATTCTTCTTCCAATTTAGCTCTATGGGTGATTTGGATTCATTGCTTGAAAATGGTCCGTGATTTATTCGTAATAATCCGCTTACTTTGAAAAAGTAGAATCCATATGTGAATTTTTTGAAAGAAGATGTTGTTAATGTTCCGGTTTGGGTTAAACTTTATGGTGTCCCTGTGACGGCATTTAGCGAGGATGGTATAAGTGTCATTGCTACTGGTACTCCTTTGATGCTTAACTCTTATACATTGAACATGTGCATGCAATCATGAGGCAAATCAAGCTATGCTAAAGCAATGATTGAGCTTCAGGCTGATGTAGAGTTGAAAGATACTATCATAGTGGCTATGCCTAAACTTGTTGGGGAGGGGCTGATGTAAAAAAAAGGCCTGCAAGGCCGATTAATCGCCGCCTAGAAGCTACTGGGCCACCAACCTTTCTATGGCCGATTAATCGGTCAAACAATTAGTCAACCATGGTTAACGGCTGTCAGAATACGGTCTCAATGTGATCAAACTTGCTGGTGGAACCTGCAAATTCTTGCTAGATTTTACCACAAAATCTCCGTAAAAAGTTTTGATCACCTATGACTGTAGTTTTTATTATTTTAAGTTGGTTTTAAGAAAAAATCTTGCCTGTGAAAATTACAATTAAAAAAATAAATATTAAATCCTCATTTTTTTTTTTTTTTTTTTATTTTTTTTTTCTTTACTCCTGCCTAGACCTATTACAATGATACACAGGAGATCGATTCGCCCGACTACGATTCGAAATTTTGCCAACATTGGAACTATGTATGAGTCATTTACAATCTCTTTCACGTTATCTTTCTCGTCTACACTCTTTCTTTATCGTCATCCATAATTACACACATCACGGCATTGCTACCTGCGGCCCCTAGTTATAACCACCGTTATTCGGACCATATTCTTGATCTCTGTTCTCCCAGCATCGTCTTCGGAAATAGGGGTGGCTCATTTTTCTCGAGGCCTAATAGCAAAAAATTTAACAATTATGCCTCTCTAGATAATTACTTTTTTTACTTTTTATTAGCTACCGATTCATTTGGATTAATAGGACACATCCAAACTATCAATCTTAAAAGAACACTAAAAGTTCATTGAAGTTAGTTTAGTTTTACGAAAAGGATCGAACTTATATGACACTCTTAAGCCGGTTGGATATTGGTGTTCTTGTTGTGTTCGTTGAATATTAGTTTATCTTTGTTGGTTAATATTTAATTAAGTTGATTTTGAAATGTTAAGTAATTAGGAATTATATATATAATCATTGAGATGTGTTTGACCTACTGTTCTTCGAAGCCACTGTAGTACAGTGCTACAGTGCTGGGCAGAAGAAAATTGAGCCAAAATTTGGGCCGGCCCAATTTAGTTTTTTTTTTTTTTTTTTTTTAAATTGTTGGGACAAAATAGGGAGGAAAAAAATGTTACAAAAGTACCGACGCATTCAGATAAAAAAAATATCGCGGTTAACATTCCGGAATTTACTTAAACAGGGTTCATTTTACACCATGGACCAAAAAAATGAAAAAATAATTAAAATAAATCATTTGAGAAGGGTTGACTTACTATTCATTTAAGCATCGTAGCTACAGTGCTGGGCCAACAAAAAAATTTAGCCAAAAAAAATTTGAGCCTGGCCCAATTAGGGTTTTTTTTTTTTTTTTTTAAATTGTTAGCACAAAATTAGGGAGGAAAAATTGTTACAAACATTACCGAGCGATTCAGATAAAAAAATACCCGCGGTAACATTTCCGAATTGACTTAAACAGTGTCATTTTACACCATGAGACCAAAAAAATAAATTGCAAAAAAAAATATAAATTAATAAAAATAAATAAAAAAAATAAAATTTTAACGCCACGCAACAACGCGTAAGACCAATAAAAAAAACTAACTAAAACGCATCAACGCGAGGAAAAATTATCGCAAGGGCAGTAACGTGCAGGAAAAAAAATAAATCTTTTACACTATTAAAAACATAAAAAAAACGAGCGAAAAAAAAATTAAAATAAATAAATAAATAAATATAACGCCGTGCAACAACGTGCAAAAAATTAACGCCCGCAGCAACGCGCGGATATCTTTGCTTGTTTGTATCATTAAATGAGTTTAATCTATCATTTCGTAATAGTAAAAAGATGGGCCTAGTTTTTGAGAAAGTTTTTGGACCATTCGTGCAATACAAATAGACATACAATCTAGACTTTTATTTTTTTGAACATAAATCTGGACTTATATGAATGTCAAGATGAACCACAGAATGCCGTCTAGGATTGAAAGGCCCAGAGAGAGTTTTCGAGTATCACTTTACAATTAAATAAATATCACTAAAAATAAAAAAAGTGTTAATAAAGTATAAAAAAGTGTGACTGGAATTTTTATGTGTTTCTACTACACTTAAAATGTGTAAGTGGAAGTCCAACACTTAAAAGTTTATTTATAGTAACACAAAAAAATGTGATAATACATTTTTTTTTGCCTTTTGAGATATATTTTGTATGTTAAATGTGTTATTAAATCTCAATTTTTTTTAGCTTTTACGTACTTTTAAAAAAAATGTCATTAAAAAAGTTAGATTTAAAGACACGTTTTGTGTCACTAAAACCTATAGGTCTAATTTATTTTCTTGTAATGAATCGAGAAAGAATCGAGCCTGTGCTTGGTGAATTATTAAGGGTGTGCTAATTGACATGGGCTAACATAGATAAAGATTATACATGTGTAAAATGACAACTTTTTTTAGTGCTTAAAAACTATATACGTGTAAAAAGTCATTTCTCTAAAGAGTCCATGTTCTGCATCTAGTTCATATACATTTGCCTGCCTGACAAGTCAATTAACACTCTTTTTAATCATAAACAGTTCACGAGCTCAAATAGCATAAGAAGGAGACAAGTTGAAGAGACTCATGAAAGGTAACATAAATAAATCTTTTTTCCTTCTACAGTTTTTTCTACTTTACTATTGTCAGCAATGCTTATCCATATGTATAAAACTGAGTTAATTTGGTAGATTTTTTTTAAGGTTTGAGTTTGATTGAGCCACATAAATATGATTACTTAACTGCAAACATTATATTTGGCAAAACTTTTTAGGTACAGACCTTGTTTCTCCACACTACAAAAATATTGTCTTTAGCGACACTTAAAAAAGTGTCACAAAAAGTTAAAAAAGTGTAAAAAAAAGTTTAAAAGTGGCAACTAAAGTATAAAAACGTGTCACCAAAATTTTTAAATGCTTCTCTAGTTGTAGGTAGAAGTTCAACACGTAAAAATGTCTATTAATAATGACACATAAGAAATTTGAGGATACATTTTTTGCATTTTAAGATACATTTTGTACATAAAAAATGTCATTAAATCTCAAAATTTTACGACTTTACTCACACTTTTTATAAAGTGTTATTAAAAATTTTAATTTAATGACATTTTTTGTGTCACTAAAACCTCAGTCAATATATTTTCTTGTAGTGCTCCTTTTTTGTTTTTGAAACTTAAATGCTTTCATTCTTAAATACATGCAATTACTCCCTCCGTCTCAAAATTATTGTCCCCCGACAAAAAACACACAGTTTAAGAAAAATGCATTTATTACTGCTTTATCTTTCTTAATTTTTGACAGAATGACAGTTTTACCCTTAGTTAATTAATTAAAATTTTCTTTAAAGTTTGTAATAATAATTTCAAACAAGAGTAATATAGTAAACTTGATCAAACTTCCCTATCTATTTTTAGTAGTGGACAATTAAATTGGGACATCCCAAAAAAGAAATGTGGACAATAAAAATGGGACGGAGAGAGTATTATATAACAAAAGCCATGTTAAATATTACTTTTATCAATTTAGGTTTTTGAACATGGAGCAATTTGGAAAGTTCATAGAAATTTGGGTGGTGGTAGTTACTCAGATGTATGAATCCTCTGAAAAGCTAAAGAATCTCTCTTTATGTTTTCTTGGAGCTATCTTTGCGGTCTATGTTATGGAATTATTTTTTTTGTAAAGGAGAAAATTTATTAATAGAAATTATTACATGATTACAAGATTAGACATGCCTAATCTCATACTAAATTCATCTACATTCAAAACTTTTCCATTCTGATATATCTCTGACAATACATTCAATACTATATCTGATACATTTCTGATAACACTACCAGAACAAACTCAGTCCAACTACTTTCCTCATTTGAATTTGCCATCTTCTTTCCACTTCTTTCACTGTGACTGAGTCCTTTACTTTCAACCCAATCAACTTTAGCCTAGTGTTCTCTTTAATCAAATTTACCATTGTGTCAGCATCCCTTTTTTCTTGCTTAAAGATCCTATTATTTCTCTCCTGCCAAATGTAATATACTGCAGCATTCAAACTAATCCTTCTCACAATACTCCATATGTTCCTATTTAAAGGTAACAGTACCATTTCACTTATGATTTGGTTCCAATTATCAGAAAGTCTAACATTGAGAAGACTTTTTATTTCCTTCCATATTCCTTTTGCAAACTCACACTTAAAGAACAAGTGTTCATGCGAGTCACAACATTTTCCACACAGGCTACACTTCAAAACATCATTTGGCTTCCATATTCTTAATCTATCTTGAGTCATAAGTCTACCCTGTATTGCTAACCAAGTTACAAAAGCATGTTTGGGAATGCTCTGATTGAACCATACCAAAGGATGCCAATCAACTTTTTCCTCTTGTTGACTAATATCTTTCCATACAGTACTAATCTTGAAGCTTTTCTCAATCCCATTATTAGATCTCCAAACTGCTCTGTCCTCAACATTTTCATCAAGAATTGGAACCTGAATCTGATCTATCTCAGCAAAATCATTAATCCATTCTTCTGGCCATTTCCATTCACCATTATTAATTATATCTTTGACAGTACAGTTCAAACTTAGTCTAGCATCATATATATCCCTAGTGCCAATAAAGTCACTCAAAGGGCTAACTGAGCACCAATTATCTTGCCAGACATTTATAGACTTCCCATTACCTATCTTCCATCTGATATGTTTCCTAATTTTGTCCCTGAGACTTAGAATACTTTTCCATCACATAGTACAATTTGAGTCACAGTTTACTTCCCAAACACTCTTTCCTTTAAGTCTCTCCTTATATATCCATTTAACCCACAAAGTATCCTTTTTCACCGCTACATTCCATAAATGCTTAGTCATTAAAACCTCATTCCAAACACCCAAATCTTTTATACCCAGGCCACCTTGATCCTTTGGTTTACAAACATTCTTCCAGGATACCTTTGCTTTTCCCCTAGTTAGCTCACATTGACACCATAAGAAACCCTTTAGAATTTTGTTTATTTCATATATGACCTGTTTTGGGAGAAGGAAAACAGAGGCCCAATAGTTTTGCATATAATTTAGAACGCTGCAATCAATTGAACCCTTCCTGCATATGACAAAGCCTTGTTCTTCCAATCATTGACTTTTGTCTTCACTTTGTTAATTAGAGGCTTACAATCATTCAAACTAATCTTCTTTGTCAGTAGAGGCACTCCCAAGTTTCTATGATGTTTTTCTATTTGGTTGTACAACATGATTTTTATGCCGACAATGAAAAATTCACTAAAAAGTCTTCGGCAAGATTTAGGATGCGATTAAATAATGTTAAATCTTTGTTGGAAGTAAGAATTGTTCGCGTCTGTTTTATTTTAAAATATAAAGTCTAAGGGTATAAAGCTTAAGGGGTTATTTGTTTATTTTTAAAGTTATAATAAAGTTTGTAAATTTATAAATTTACACTTAACTCCATATAATTTATTTAAAATTAAACCACTGAAGTTTTATTAAATACCTCATTCTTTTTCAAGTTTTTGTTTTCATAAATTTGACTTATATATTTTTATGTGTTTTTTTCTCTATCAGATTTCTTCACCAAAATTCTTTAATTTTGACCAAATTAATTCAATTTTGACTTTTTATTGGACCAATCAGATCGCACGATTTTGCCTATATGGCAAAATCAAACGTTCTGATTGGTCCAATTTTTTAATTCATAAGATTCATTTTGATAGAAAACTCTGAAATGATGTAATTTTTTTATTATATAAAAGATGCATAACCAATAGATTGAGATATACAATTAAATTAAGGGTGATGTCATGCATCTCTATTTTAAATAGAGGATTATATATGCAAACCCACCCAATTAGTAAGCATTTTACTTTTATGCTACCAATTGGTTAAAATTAACGTATATGTCACTCAATTATGTGTTTATTTTCGTTTATATCAAACTAGTTTTAATCCCCGTGCACGCACGGGGCTTGTACATTATTATTTTTATATATAAATTTTTTATTTTTACTGTTTTATAAGTTATATAAAAGTTTAAGGGGTTATTTGTTTTTTTTAAGTTATAATAAAATTTGTAAATTTATAAATTTACACTTAACTCTATATAATTTATTTAAAATTAAACCACTAAAGTTTTATTAATTACCTCCTTTTTTTGAAGTTTTTGTTTTTATAAATTTGACACATATATTTTTATGTGTTTTTTTTCTCCATCAGATTTCTCCACCAAAATAATGCCAATTTTGGAAGTATTTAAGCTTTTTAATTAAACATATATTAAAAAATAATAAAAAATTATAGTGGAGCATACTTAATAAGGAAACATTCTTTTTTTTAAATACGAAAGTCCCTACTTTTCGTTTTCCTTTACTAGGTAAAAAATTTAGCTAAGTTTTTTTAGAAAAATGTTTGAAACGACAAAATTGAAGCTAAATTCAATATATTTAAACAACATAGAGAACTATTAAAATGTAAATTATTTTTAACCATTAAAGTGCAACTTTATTTAGTTAAAAGCGATTTATGATTGTCTAACAAATGTTTTACGTTCAAATTTCTGATTTTCTTGTTCTAATATGTTAAAGTTAGCTTACTTTAAATTTTATAACTCCACGACAAGAATTTGGTTGTTATAAAAAACAAACATATATTTAGGTGACAGTAAGTTAATTTAAATAAATATGTGACTTAAAAGTAAAATGTTTAATAACTTAAAATATATGGTTGGACGTATGATTTTCAATAATTAATCATTTTTTCGTGTATCTAAACTAGACAAATTTTCTAGTGACCCATGTACTCTATTGTCTTAGACATGAATTAAATTTTTAAGACTCACTTTACACATAAATAATGTGTTAGCAATGCAATACTCCTTTTCTTCGGGAAATAAAAGAAGTTCGAATAACTTTTTTATTGCTTTTTGAAAAGGTGTTTCTGATTGATTTTTGAAATCTAATACCATTGCATGTTTAAAAGTGAAAACTTAAGTTTTGTTATAGATGCTCATTTTGTCTCACCTTGTGAGTTATGTGTCTGATATCCTAGTCTCAACATCTCACCAAGTCTAACATATAAGCCCAACTAATGTTTCATTTTAAAACCAATTGGTGATAGAAGGAGTAGCCCACCAAACTTATATGTTAACTTTGAGATTATGATTCTACCGATGTGGGATTGGGTTTGCACACCCAACATTATGAAATGATGGTTCAAATACTATGAGTAAACTTTAGTCTTTGAGTTTTTGTTTTGTCCTAGTTTTTTTAGAGATGGTTGTTCAAATATTATCTATCGCGCAGAGGGACATTGAACAATAACGATGATATGACGATATTCATAGCAAACTGCATAATTAGAGGCGGATATACATATACCGATATATCTGAGGCAAAGGTATGGACGTGCATACCTTTTGAAAATCATCAGTGGTGTGAAAACTAAATCTCTTTGTAAAATTTTGATATTTTAATACAATGTTCATACTTTTATTAAAGTTTAGTGCACACTGTACTTAAAATTTGATGCACACCTCAACTGAAAATTGATACACTAACAAATTTCGAAAAAAAAATTGAAAGTGTATACTAGTAAGCAAAGTTATAAGTTTCACATAATGCATGGACTACTAATGCATTTAAAAAGATAGCAGGCAATTGGGGAGAAACGGTTTTTGTAGATGAA
>BQNB010054177.1:3103-39658 GCA_026074375.1 Tanacetum coccineum | reverse complement strand
TATTATGAGAATGACCTTTTAAAAGTAGACGAATGACATTTAATATCTTGGCAAAATATGTCAATATATATATATATATATACTCTAAAGGAATATATACTTTAAAAGAAAAAAAATAAGACGAGGATGGAGACGATGTGCTCTTGGATGTGAATGAAAATGATTCCATAGAGCCGAAAAGTGAGGAAGGATGAGTAAGACTAAAAAAGGAATATGTTGACAAGAGGTTGTTAAAAATGATGGATATATCATTTGCACTAACAATTATTGTGCAAGTAATCCTATAGAGATAAAGGTGGATGATTGGGAAATCAAAAGTTTGTTTGGTGTTTTGTTGGTTGACAATGTTGAGAAACAAAGGTTGGATGTGAAATGAGGTAGTTCTTTCATGGTGGAAGAATAATAAGAGACTCAACAATGTGGTGACTCAATAACACTTGAAGATTGAATATCTTCTTTATGTTCTTCACTTTCTAGAAAGTGGAAAGTTTTGTGAAGGAGTAACATTTGGATTTCGTAAAACACTTAAATATTTCGAATGAAATAATTTAGTTGTCACGAGATATAGAAGTACTTTTAATAGTAACAAGACTATTAGAAGAGGGAAGATACGTTTAGAGGTGAGAAGACATGTTAGAAGTGAAAAGGAACGTTTAAGAGTGAGAGGAACCGTTAGAAGCAAAAAGGCTATTAGAAGTGAGACGACTATTAGCAGTGAGAAGAACCATTAAAAAAATGAAAAGACTATTTGAGATGAGAAAAGACGTTTACGAGAAGTGAGGACAAAGATTTGAGGAGATTTATTGTGTAGTGATTTTAAGGATTAGGTTTGTACTTTGTGAAAGGTAGTTTACATTTTATGGGTTGTAGAAATAATATTAGTTTGTGGTTATGTTGGTGGAGAAGGATTACATGATGAATTTTCTTAAGAAGATGACTCGGTGGATGACTCAAGACTCGTTTCTCATTTCACCTTGTTGGTTTGAAGATGTACTAGAAGTAGTAATCACCGACAAGAGTGAATAATAGTTAATAAGGTTTGGGTGAAGAATAGACGCCAGCTCGTAGAAAAAGAGGAGAAAGAGAGGATGTTCGTTTTATGATTTGAAAAAGAAGTGACATATATCACAAGCCTGCTGCCGGCGGTCCCATAGAGGTGGTAGGGGGCTTGTGGGGAGTAGAGATGAAACGACTACTAGAAGAGAGAAGAGACGTTTAGGAGTGAGAAGAATCGTCTATGAATTTGAGGACAAGAGCATGCGACGATGTGGAGACTTTTCGTCTATGAATTTGTGAAGTGATGGATTGTAAGTCAATCAATTATAAGGAATGTGTTTGATAATGAGACGCATTTCGTTATGAAATTCACTTGACTCTTGAAAACATAAGCAACAATGCTTATGAGTGTTGGGATATGAGGATGACCCATTGATCTATAGAGAGATAGTGGGTATAGGTTTGGGTTGGAGTAGACGTCAACTCATAGCAGAAGAGAGGAAGTGTTAAGAACAAAAGTTGAATGGTATTACAAGCTGCTGTCGGCGGTCCCCAGACTATCATCCAGGCGGACGCCCAGATGAATAGATCTGGGGGCCGCCGGACCGCCAACAAAAGGGATGTTTGGAGAAATTAACAAATTTTTCGAAAAGAGTGACATTTTAATTTGCATTTCGCTAATTAAAAATACTTAAAGTACTTCGGATGAAGTAGTTAAGTTGTCACGGCATGGAATGGAACATGGACTAGAATCGAAACTAAAAGAAAAGAAGAGAACGATTTATGGAATGTGTTCCATCATTCCTAAACCTTGACGAAGATAATTTAACGACTCACGCTTGAGGGGTAAAGAAAGAATGTTGGCGATGTTATCTTCAGACGCAACCTTTTCGATGGAGATGTTTCCTTTTGGACATGTCCAGAGGAAAATGGTGACGTATCTTCGGTGGGTTTCGTACGCAAAATTAATAATATATTATAATAAGAGAAACAATCAAAGATAGAAGGACGACAAAGCTTGCAATGTCAGATGGTTATGGTGGTCTTCTTGAGTATTGTGATGTCATATAATACATATCTATGACTAGGTATATGATTATCTTAATAGGTGTAGCAGAAATAGTAGAGGAAAGAGATTAGCCATCTCTATGGTTGTAGAGGCGTGGTTGAGTGAGAAGGAAGAGGTGTGATCGAAAGATAAAGAGTGTTTTCATCAAAGAGAAAGAATGTTTTCTTCAAAGAGAAAGAACGTTTTCGTCGAAGAGAAAGAATGCTTTCATCGAAGAGAAAGAATGTTTTTGTTGAAGAGAAATGAGAGCATTTTAACTTATGTTGTTAAACGGCTTGAATAGGAATTTTCGAATATGACCTTAAACGTTTGCGATCGCAAGTTAAAGATACTTGAATATTTCAGATGAAATATTTAAGTTGTCAAACCTACTTGGAGGAGCGTTAGATTTGTATCTAACCTTTTCTTGACGAAAGAGTGGATGATTCGGAAGAAAGGGAGATAATGATTAAGGGAAGGTGTGAATGAAGACTCAAGGAGATTTAAGACCATTCTATGACTCTTTTGACTTTTTAGATTTGTAACGCGGACGCGAAGGAAAATATTATAGTGTGAGAATATATATATATATACCTAGATGCATAAGATATATAGATATAATCATGCAAGTTTATTTAAGCATGCATCAACACAATAATCAACAAGATTAATGTGTAAGACTATATGACATTTAAATATTAATTGTCATACATTAAACTAACATAGTGTAGGTGCACAATTAACATGTAAGTCATGTAAAATGAGGCCTACAAAACGTGATAATTTTAAATGCAATCATCATGTAAAACATGTTAGCATTTAGCATTTAGGAGCATGTGTTATTAAGATAAACTAAGGAATATTTTATCTAAATTGCTAGAAAAAGGCAAATGCTTTTACAATAGACATGCATTCAATAGTTAAGCAAATAAACATTGAGCATTAAGATAAACATGAAAGCATATAATTGCATTACATGAGAGTACGTTATCATCATGAAACATTAAAGCACATATGTGAGATGTAAGTAGTCAGGATTGACTAAGAAGAAACCTAATCTCTACTTGCTTAGTGTGCACTCCTAATGAGATACAAAGTTTATCGATGTAGACTATCATTAGGCATATTTAAGAGGAGTCACTTAGTTAAATTAGAGAATGAATATGAGACTATCACTAGTGGTGCTCAATTCAGGCTAAACACGATCATTTTTACGGGTTATACCACGAACCCAACTTCACTCTTGGAAGAAATTTAACCGTTAGGTCAAATTGAATTTCTAGTGCAATAGATTCTCCAGTAGTCATTCTCATGTTAGACAAAATAAAAATCCTATATTTGCCTAATGAAGTGTAGCAACGCTAAAATTTGTATTGTCTTTTCATACAAGGCCTACCATGACTCAACTAATCTACTTTAATTTCGGTTCACATAATCCTAATCAAGATGTGTGGAATTCTAAGGTTGAATGAGAGAGCAAGCAAGTTGTTGTAGCTATAAGAAAGAATGAGTCATCTAGGACCTAGGAGTATGCTTAAAAGTGACAATGTGTAATGCACTATATTGAGAGTGTTCAAAGAATGCACATTTGCATGTCTTTTATGAAAGAAATCCAATTAAGGTTATTTACCTTAATAGATCTTGTGTTTCTTTTCTTTGTAGAAATAATGATGATTAACTAAAGTTTAGTTACATCTATGTTAGACTTTTAATCAAGATATTGAAAAGAGGAAGATGTTTAAATCTAATGCCATAGGGCGGATCTACCTAAACCGAAGATGAATTTAGGACGAAGGATCCATCGATCCGTAGAAGTGCCAAATTTGGGCAAGGATCATTTTTTTTATTTGGGAGATGGTGTTGACATTAGGTTATTAGGAGAAGCTTATATAAGTTACACGAGTTCTCAATTTGAGTTTTCAGAAATGACATCTAAGTCTTGCTCATCAAGTTGAAGTACTTATGAGTTTCCTGATGGAAATTTATAAGTCGTCAATCCTACTCAGAGTGTGTTAAGTTTAGCATGTATAATTTGACCATAGCTAATAACACAACATTTGAACACTTTAGACTTAATGAGATATCTTCATTGCAAGTGTGAGTTAAAATTTGATGACTAATCTTGTTGTCTTACAATCGACTTCGTGATTTCATATAATAACCGAGGATGGTTAAACATGTAGACTCGGAAAAATATCTATGGTCATTTGATTGATATTTCCGTAATCTAGATAAATCCTAATCTCGATTTCATGTTCATATTCTAATTTTGTAATTAGATTGAATGATGAGATTGATTATCGTTTGTTTAATTAAGATCTTCTTATTCAATATCCTCTTATCAGATCACTTATTGAAAGAAAGCACGATAATGGTTTGTGGAATATGTTCAATTCTTCCTAATTCTAACCTTAGATGGTTAAAGGGTTCTCATTTGGTGAGGAAGAAATATTATGCTTATTTGGTAAAGTGAGATAGAGTTTTGATGAGAAGATAGTTTGGGTTTTGAGTTGTGCTTTTGAATTTGTTTGGAGCCAAAGTTTACATATGTTGTGCATTTGCTCATGTTTGGCTTTTTGAACAAAGGACTTTACCAATTGCATTGTAAGGTAAATTACTTGAGTATTTCGGATGAAATATTCAAGTCGTCAATCCTACTTCATTGTGTATTTTATGCATATATTTGCCAAATATTTGGAACACAACTATTGGACAAGTAGACTCAATATGACATCATCTACCAAGGTGTGAGTTATGATCCGATGCATATTCTTATCGTCTTGGAAAGGAATGTCCTTATTTTTATATCAATCGAGTGTGATTGAGTATGTAGGTTTAAGATAATATCTCTTGTTATATTTTGATATAATCTTAAAGCTAGACAAATAAGAATCCGATTTCTTGTTCATACTCGAAACACTAGTCATTTCAGATTCTGTTATATATTCACAATCATAGTGTTGAATAAATGAGTTGATATATATTATGAAATCTTTCTTGACCTCACGAACACTAATTTAATATAAAGACAATAAAGATTTCTTAGTGTGTTCCATTACTCCTAAAGATAGTTGTACTGTGTGAGCTGATGAATAATGACAAGTTAATTTCTTACTTCAGGATTGTCATATGTTTTGCTTGTGCGAAAAACTATTTATTGTTATGCATAGTATGAATAGTTTTTGACATTTTATTAGTGTATGAATGATTTTTCTAACCATTTTAATACAACACACATCTTTTGTAAAATACTATATGTTTATAAAAAGAATATAATTATGTGTGTGTGTTAGAACAATGCAAGCACAAGCAAAGTTTAACAAAAAAAAAATACAATTTCTTTTACTTAAAATTTCTAAAAACATTTAAATGTATTCAATTATTGATATTTTCTTTTGTTTAACCAACCCAAGGTCAAACAAAGCAAGGCAATGAAAAGATTTAGACATCTTGTTGGAAGAGAGTTAATGTGTTGGAAATATTTTTGTGACGGATTTTAACATATAATCTTAGGATATTATTTTCCACACACTTGACAAACTATTTAACTCTTGTTTCTAAATGGGTTACTACACTCAAAATAATCTACAAGATATTTATGTAACACTTGTAAACATAGTGATCTATGTCTATATGCAATGCACAAAATCATTTGGCAACTTTACGCAAAGAAAAATCTTGCGTATTATCCTATTAGGCTATAATACGGAAAAACTAGTAACATACAATTAGATACTTGACACATGTGTTTAGATATATAATTAGATCATTTACAAATAGTAATCGATTACCCCACACCCCCTTATTGAAATATCTATTAACCAGTTGAAACAAACGTTAAACACAATTAATTTCTTTAGCATACTCATTAAGGATATTCGTCGTCGTTTTGCGTATTAGATATAACGATGTATACATAGCTTGATTTTATTTGAAAACAAAAATAGTTTCCTCCCTATTTTAAAAATTAATCAAGATCAATGTTTTCAAGGATAAGTTGACTAGAAATGCTCGAATTGAAAGAAAAGGTAAACTACAAGTTTTACGTCAAACCAAAAAATATAGTTTTGACCACTATGTAGTATTTTGCATTTCTGACTGACTTAAGTTTAGAATAAAGACTTGGAAGTATTTTTAAATGAAACTAGACTCAATTATCTTCAAAATGGCGGGTGGCACGACTTCTATGGACTTATAGTTGATTTTATATGATTTTTCAAAGTTTGCCAAAAATTGACGAAACAGACATGCGGCCCCCATAATGGTGATGGCCCCCAGATATATTTGGGGGCCGCCCGAACATTTATGGGATCGCCACCAATGACCCCAAAACACGCTCTTTGTTCAAAATCATTTTGTAACTTAATTGTAGAACATAGGACTTTAAAAAGTTGTTCCAGCACATAAATTTCGTGTTTTAGACATCATTTCTACTCTTACGACTTAGACAAACATAAGTTGACACTTCCAAGTTCTTTTGAGAAAATTTTCTTTCAAGCTAGTATACGAAGTATATTTAATAACAAAACTAGTACGAAATCAAACAACAAAACACTTTCCATATTTAGTCTCCTTTCATGGGTAATTTGATACATGAATCGTACTCTATTTTAAAAACCATTTGTTTTGAAAACTAGAGCAACCTGGCTCTAATATCAGTTGTGGAAACTGTAGATGGGGGGTGAATACGTTTCCATTATATAACTTTAGATTAGTCAATATAAAAATTACATCACTCTCTACTAGCGGTCCCATAGTAAATCAGGGGCCGACTAGTACTTCAGGGGCCGCCCATTTATAGGACGCCTCCAGAAGGTTGTCGGACATAGATATTTTTTATCAAATCCACCAAAGTAAGTTTGAGCAATTGACAAAGTTACGATAATAAGTTTATAATAACGAGTGGCATCTTCTATCAATATTTACCACACTCACTATGTTACTACTCTGTGTACACACCACTGGCTTACACAACTTACACCAATCTTATGCACAATGCAAGTGTAAAAGTAAAACAATAAATGTAAGACAGAAGTAAGAGAAAGGTAAAAGAGAATGCAAACCGACACGATAATTTATAGTAGTTCGGTCACGAAGCTCCTCTTCGCCCTACTCCACTCCCCGAGTATCCAACTCGAGAGTTACTTCACTAATCAACAAGCTCCCTTTCGGCGGAGAAAACCTTATAACGTTGCTTACATTATTTTTCGACATTAAGCTAGATGTCGAGTTCTTCTTCGGGTATAACCAAACCCGTTATGTTTTATGGCCAAACATAACAAACCTTGTGTTTTATGGACTAAACACATAAACCGCGTCGCTTACAATATTTTCCGACACTAAGCTAAGTGTCGAGTCATAATCTTAGCTAGAACCAATCTACCACTTCACCAATGTATTTTAAGGCCTAAAATACTAACCAACCCACAATCAACTTATCTAAATATATACATCATTTGGATCTACACACTACTAAAGATTAGAAGACATGGACTCGATTTATATGTAACAAATGTTACAAGTGGACTAACTAGACTACATAACTTCGGATCTTGAAGATGACCGAAGTTCTTCTCTTGCACTTGAGGAAAGGAGGAAATGATAGAAGATTTGATCACATTTAAATAAGATTAACCAAGTTGAATGATCAAAGATTTAGAGAGATCTAAAGAGAGAAAGAACTGAAAGAAAATCGTGCAAAAAGGTTGTGAAAATAGTTGGAGGTGACCCACTATTTATAGGAGCTGAAAAACAGCCTGTCAAGAAACGGCGGTCCCAGATATATGAGGGGGCCGCCAAATAATTAATGGGGCCGCCGACCGAATTAAGGGACCGCCCCGACAAACGCTCCTGTTTTTGTCTTTTTGTGGTGACAAACTTGTCTGGTGAAAGTGACACTTATTTTAGGGGGGAAATGACCAGATTTTGAAATTCAAAATAATTACCAAATAAAACATTTCTTTATAATTCAAAAATAATTTGTCTAAATAATTTTTGAGAAATAGTTTTGTTGTATTTATAAAAATATAAAGTTTAAGACAAAAACTTATTTCTTTGATCATCCTACAAGTTTAATATTGTTTGTACATACCTTATGTGATTTACGTCGGGTGTAAACCAATGTCCGTCTTGATGCATACTTGAGACGTCAAAAGATGTTGATACGTGTATGTATTGATGATTTGTGATTACGAGTAACTTGCGCACTTTACGTTACGTATTACAAGTTACATGTTTGTCATCTTCAATACATAAAGAGATCGTATAGATTAAATATCGTAATATTTGCACAAACAAACCTTTTAAAATTTTTGGAGTTCACTTGAATTTGGTTTTCTTGGTTTTAAATGAAACCAAACCGAATTCTAATTTGTTGTATGATTAGGTTTTATCCGTTCTATAATTGGTTTGGTTTGTTTTGTTATTGATTTTGAAAATGTTCAAACGATTGACCCGAACGTCTGCAAACCACACCATAAAACACCGAACGATGATCACCCAGGGGCGGAGCTACTGAGGGGGCTGGGTGGCACGTGCCCCCTCAATACTTTTCGGCGTGTGTAATTTTTTCAGAGTGTCTGTGTTTGTATCATTTTTGACCCCCTTAAATGTAACTAAAATGAAGTGAAAGCTCGACATTCTGACAGAAAGGGAAACCATAAATATCTATATTTAAGAAGTTATTATGATTCTTGATGGAATAATTTTCAGTAGACCGAAGTGTGGAGGGTGGTAACGAGTTATAAAGGGGAGATAAGATTCTCTCTCCTTGTGTTTGTCATTTAATAAAGCATATGTCTTGTCTTTGGACATTTGGTTTGGTTTGCCCTCTATGGCCGGACGACAAGTCTCGGTCGTCGTTAGTGCGCAAAGCGGGCGCCCCCTTTGGGGGTTGGACGGTAGAGTCCGTTGGTTCAGTGTGCGTGGGGGGTGGAGTCTGTGGGGTTTTGAGCGTCGATTCGGGAGTGTGCGCATTATTGTCTGAGTGTGGGGTCGAGTGTGTTTTTTAAGGGGGGGACGGGATCGGGGGTTCCCTTTTTACTCATAATTATTTAAAATATAATTAACCATCTATTACAATATAATAAAAATAATACCACTTCAATAAGAAAATACGTCGTGTCAACCCTGGGTGATCTTTCAAATATGTTATATACAATGTCCAAATTAAAATCAACCTTTGGTAAATCATTTTGATTTCTGCACAAGTTTTTGGTTACACATCGAGTGTCATTTGTACCACTTTCATGATTGCTTCATTATTTTTGATGTGGCGAATAAAATATCAAAAAAAGCACCAATTTTTAGGGCGAACTCATTTTATGAAATTTAGCAAGATGATCTTCTGGTAAAGCCATAAGTAAAGTGGTCCTTGCTTTTCTTTCTCTTTCTCTGGCTAAAATTTATTCTGCAGTCTTGGGAGGCAGAATCTTTATTAAACCATTTGTATCAGTTGAGACACTCACGGGACCATGTCCTCTTTGAATAACTTCCCAGATAGGATAGTCTGTATGGGCCAAATAAAGTTCCATTTTCATGGCCTATATGTCATATTCTCCCTTCTTGAGAATATGAAGTATGATGGTTGAAACAGTGTGAGGGGGTTATTGTGTTGGTGTTTGTGATGGTGGTGGTGGTGGAATATCATCTTCTGATCCAATCATTGAATAGCTTTGTAAGATAGAGGTTTATAACTAGTTTTTTTTCTTACTCAGAGTTTCTCTACAGGCTCTGATATCACTTGTAGATCCCTTTGAATGTAGATCTTTCTACCTTGTTAAGGGTTTTGTAGCGAAATATAAATAGATTCAACAAACTACAGGAATAAACAATGTTAAGAACACTATAGTTATGCGAATCTAACTATAATCAAAGAAGAACAATGAATATTGATAGACTAAGTTCTTGTATTAATTGCTAACTATGAGATTGACAATGAACTTATATCTCTAACTATGACATAAGGGTTCCTTTTATAAACCAAGGAAAACCCTAATCTTGGCTTACAAAACGCGTAAAAGATCATGCATATATTTTCCTATAATAACTCATGCATATCACTAACGGTTACTAACTATTTTATACTAAGGTACTAAACTATCTGAGGCAAAACTAACATTTTGTACTGTCAGTACTAACTATTACTAGCGATACTAAGTATATGACTAACAGTACTAAGTCAGGAATATATAATTCCCAACAAATACCTTTAGGTATTAGCCATTATTATGAAGACTGAATGTTTGGGGGGTATTTTTTTTATCTCGATTTCTTGATTTATCCTTGTATGCTTGTTTATGTTTATCAATTAATACTTGTTTACGCGCTTTTGTATGCTACCTATCATTTAATTGGATCTAGTGAAGCGGACCAAGTAGATCTAGAGTCCGGGATAGCTCTCCATATAGTAATTTATACATCTAGAATTATAGTTACACAAATATTGTCCTTCTAAGTCTGTGTCTAGATACGCTTCGGGCTTACCATTTATTGGATATTGCCAATGGTTATTGTAGCCGTGTTGACTAGCAGGTTACCTTGATAATTCAACAAGTAACATTCTGAATCCATTGGATAGTTGGACAAGTGACTTACTAGTCTAAAATTGCCATTATGCGGTATGGGTAAAGTCTCTATGAGCTAGGGTTTAACAAGATCACCATTGCTTTAATCCCTAAGATAGATTATAATCAGCAAATAAGGATGCTTTATGCGGATGCTTTAATTGTGATAGAATTAATGTGTCTAGGTCTTAGAATAATGTAACGCCTAAGTCTTAAGATTGATATGCCTCCTCGAGAGAAGAAATCATTGCACTTAATAAACAAACTAACTTTCTAATCGGATTGATAATGGTTAATACAGTTTTCTTATATAAGGTTTTGTTAGTGCAAATATTATGATATTTAATCTATACGATCTCTTTATGTTTTGGTGATGACAAACATATGACTTGTAATACATAACCTAAAGTGCGCAAGTTACTCGTAATCACAAATCATCAATGCATACATGCATCAACATCTCTCGACATCTCAAGTATGCATCATGCAACATTGGTTTACACCCGACGTAAATCACATAAGGTATGTACAAACAAATCATTAAACATGATTAGTGATCAAGAAAATAATTTTTCTTATTAATCTATCACATTTCTATAAAACTATATTTTTACAAAATACACAAAATAGTTTTGCTAAATAGAAACAAAAATAATGTTTTATTTGAAATTTAAATTTTAAATTCAGTTTCCCCCCCCTCCCCAAAACTGAATACAGCTCAGCCAGATAAACTTTCCCCACAAAAAGGACAAAAATCAGAAGCGCAGTCTATGGGCGACCACAAACAATGCCTTAGGCGGACCCCATATATATATGGGGCCCCCCCCCCCCCGGACCGCCACCCGCTGACTGTTGGATTTCTCTGCTATAAATTACTGCCGTCTCTCTCAGAAAAAAAACCCTCTTTGCACAGATTTTTCAAATCCCTTCTCTCTCTAAAATCTTCTTTCTCTCTCTAAATCTCTTGATCACTAACATAGTTTAATCTTGTTTAAATATGATCCAATCCTTTCCTTCTTCCCTCATGTGCAAGAGAAGAACTTCGGTCATCTTCAAGAACGAAGTTTATGATAGTCTAGTATCTATTTGTAACATTTTGTTACAATAGATCGATCATGACTATTCAATCTTAGTAGTGTGTAATCCAAATGATGTATATATTTGGATTGTTGATTGTGGGTTGGTTAGTATTTTAGGCCTTAAAATACATTGGTGAAGTGGTAGATTGGTTCTAGCTAAGATTAGGACTCGACATTTAGCTTAGTGTCGGAAAATAATGTAAGCGACGCAGTTTATGTGTTTAGGCCATAAAACACAAGGTTTGGAAAATAATGTAAGCATTGGTATAAGGTTTTCTCCGCCGAAAGGGAGCTTGTTGATTAGTGAAGTAACTCTCGAGTTGGATACTCGGGGAGTGGAGTAGGGCGAAGAGGAGCTTCATGACCGAACCACTATAAATCATCGTGTCGGTTTGCATTTTCTTTTACCTTTCTCTTTACTTATGTCTTTACATTTATCGCTTTACTTTTACACTTGCATTGTGCTTATGATTGTGTGAATTGTTATGTATGTTGTGTTAGTCATGGTTGTGTAGCTCTTTGTAGTAAACATTGTGAGTGTTGATATATATTGGTGGAATATGTGCTAGTTATTGTAAATCCAATATCGTCAATTCTCATATTGCGACAAACTTGATTGGTGATTTGATACACATGATCTAGTCTGAAAACCTCTTCTGGAGGAGGTCCCTTTAAATAGGGCGCCCCCCTAATGTAGTAGGCGGCTCCCATATATTTATAGGACCGCCGGCAGAGAGTGATTTAATAATTGATACAAAAGATTTAAAGTTTTTAAAAGGAAACGTATTCACCCCCCTCTACGGTTTCCACACGTTTGATATCGCAATAATAATACGGACTAATATTCATATAGTTTGCTGAAATAAGAAATCCAAATACTCCTTAAAGCTGTTTTTTTGTTTTTTTATGATGAGAATTATCGGATATTTTACTCTGTTTCTGAAAGTTGTCATTTGTTTATGTGTGAAGAGGGTTGTTCCACTGAATACATGTGTCCTCATGTCTAATTTCAAGCTAGCTTACAACCTACTTCGACGCCCAGTTATTTAGAGATTCGGTATGGATAACCATGTTCTCAGTAGCACATCAGCTGCAAGTGAAAACCCATAAAGTTACCTGCTGACGCACATCCTTGAAGCAGAAGATATTTGTTTTGTCGACAATAATAGCGAGGGAAAGGCATCAGGCGATCTTATGTATTATAGCTGCCAACCTGGATGATGTGGACAAGATGTTAAGGTAGATCTTAGTTCAAAAAGTTAAAGTAACGTGATCACCCTTTCTTCCCTTATTCTAATTAAACAATATCTTACATATGCTTTATCATCTATATGCAGAAGTTGTGATTCATCATTTGGACTAGGTGTCACTAACAAAGACAATGAACTTCGTTGGTTTACATCAGCTCACGTTGACGGTACTGAAGAAGCAATTAAGATGGGTTTTAAATTCTCATGTTCTGAGCCAAGTGGTTTGAAAAATATGTTACCCAATAATGATTCTCCAGCATCAAATAATCAAAGGTCTAGCTGCATCTCTGAAAGCAAACACGAGTATCATATAGAAAATCAGGTTAGTCAAGTTTCATTTGTGGCAGGAAGCTCGAGAAGCTTTCACTTTCACCAATTAAACGTTCTTATGGTTGCGTTACTCTAGCTGTTATTATTGATTATCGATTCAATATTTGTTCTTTGTGTAGTGTCATTTTGTTTGTGCGTTAAATGACAGTGGGTTATGCTGTCAAATGTCCAGCTATGCCTTAAAAATTATGTTTTAACTATGTAATTCCAGTATAATTGATAGATCAATATGCATAAAAAGCAGTTGAAGCATCTGAATCAGACGGAAGGAAAAAAAGTAGTATTGTTTCAGTAGGCAAACGACCCGACCCAAAACACATTGACTGAGGGGGTTGCAAACGCCCCGCAGAGGAGCGCGGGCAAACCTCCTCGTTCAAGACATAAAGCCAAACATGAGTTTATGGAGATTGTAAAGATGTTTGTCACTTTTTGAGTTATTTGCATATCGTAACAGTCGGACTATTTAATAACTATATTTCGATTAGTCTATTTTACCATTGAAGTATCATTGGGTAGCGAGAATTGAAGCATTTTAGAGAATCGATTAAAACATTTATGAGAATCGATTGAAGCATTTTTGAGAATCAATACACGAAATAATCGTTGGTCATTAAATAGTCATATTAAAACGATGTCACGTACGGTACATACATTTTCAGACAATTATTTCAACATTAAATAACTAAAGATGTTACTTTTAATGACATGGTTTTATATGTCATATAATGACATGTTAAATAAATATGGTGGGTGAAAAAGAAGAAAGAGAAACTAAAATATAAGATGATTGGTACAACTAACTTGACATGTCATTGTGTGGACAATGTTTTGTAAACTTTAGTGGGTGTAGCATTTCCCTTATATTTTAGTCACGGAAATAATATTCAATTCGAAATAAATTATAGGGTATGTTTGGCGACACGTAGCAGTAGCAGTAAGCAGTAGCAAGAGCAGTAAGCAGTAGCTGTGTGTTTAAAAAAAATGTTTGGTAACGTAACTGTAAGCTGTAATTAGAAAGTGTAAAATTACGAAAAAAGCATATAACCCAATTAAAGAAATTATAAATTTTATAATTGAGGGTATAAGTGTAATTTTATAACAAACTGCTAGGATCAGTTCTGAAAGAAGCATTTGAGATTGGAGCTGTTAAATAATATTCAAATGCTTGTTGAGGTGTTTGTCAAACAAGTTTTCATCTAAATGTTTAACGTTTGTCGTTTGCCTAAACGCTCCAAAATGCTTGTTGCCAAACACAGCCATAATATCCTGTAAACCGAATTTCCTTGTCTTGTCCTAATAATCTTTACGAAACAATAAAGAGTGTTTGTCTGTGGGGTGTCGGTATGCTATTTGTATGATATGTTGAAGAACCTTCGTAGAGGCTAAATAAATGACATGGTAATCGTAACCAAATTGTATTTTGCTACTAAAGGGTAACGCATGTATATTGTTGCGTGTGCAGGTGAGAGTTTTTATCCGAGTATTTTTTTTCTGACCAGTTATATACTTCGTTACTCGTATGAGATTTTGACATAAATCTATATCATATAATAAAGTATTTTAGACTTTCTATAAAAGAAAATTTTAAAAAATCTAACACCAAAAACATTACTATAAAATGAAAAATAGATAAATAATATAAAATCTGAAAATTTAAGTCTTATTTCAAACATATGTAACAACTTATTTCAACCATATATTAACCGCCCTCCAATAATGGTATATTTTTATAGAATTATTTATGAGAAAAGCTCGCTAACTTGTAACCACCAATTTAATGTTAAAATCTGAAAAATAAAGTATTAACCATTAATAATTTAGACGGTAATTTGTTGGTGGTTTTGTTGTTGGTTTATATATTGGTGGTTTTGCATTGCTATGCTTATAGTTACTTTAATTAAAAGTTGTCATTCGTTTGTAAAGTTAATGTAAACGTATAAATAAAAAACACTTAATCGCCACAAAATTAGTCATCGGTACCCGCCGTCGCATTGCGCGGGTACCCTGCTAGTCTTACTTAATATGTTTTGATGGAAGTCACAAAACTTCTTAATTTTTATTATTTGTTCATACAAATAGCATCTAATTTTAATAATACAATTGGTTAAAAATATAAATTTATATCTTGTAAATTTCTCTTTTAGCATAATAAAGTCTGTCTGGTATATATACAGAGTTGTTAAATAAGATTTTTTCATATATTATGTAAATTTTTCTATACTTGTGTAGTCAAGATACCCGTGCATGTGCGTGTTAAAATTTTTATTATGTATTAATATCGATTAATATATTGTATCATTTTTGTTAGATGAATGATTTGACTTTGTTTAACTGGCATGATGATGACATTGACATTGTTTTAATTTACCTATTAATATCATATTTTAGACATTATGCATGTTTAATATGAAGTAATGATTCTTAAAAAATGATTTCTAGATATCATAATTTAAACTTTAAAGAGTATTTACATGCGTTGTTGTTATATGCAAAATATCATGTACATGTTTTCATCTCACATTAACCTTTGGGACCGCACCTTCATTTTAATATTTATTTTCATGTTAATAATAACTTTAGCCGTACTTAGTTTTAAACCTGTGTATGTGCAAGTAAACTTATAAAGACGTACTTTCTATATTTTTAATTTACAAATCATAATAACACGTACTTTCTATATTTTTAATTTCATTTATGTGCATTAGTTTAACAAGGCTTTGTTACCTGCTAGTTGTCGCGGAGCATCGACATACAATACTAATGTAACATTAGCCTGGACAAAATATAAAATATCAATGTTCTTGTGAAATTACAACAAAGGCTAAAAACAGGAGTCAAAAGCAAGGACTGTACGAAAAAAAGTTTCAGCAATTATATTCATGATAAGAACAACACACTTTATATACATACAATTCTAGAAACCAATGGGATTAGTGAGTGGTGCAGATAATGTGTGGTTGGTTTCCTTCAGAATGTACGACCCTTTGTCGTACTCCTGATGTACCACAATTCATCATAAGTTTTAGGCTCCCAATTCATGTGTATTGTTCTTGGTTAGCGGACTTTAAGATCCATCAGATCAGATTTGGCCTCCCACTTTTTTCTGGGAGCAAATGCATCCTCCACAGGCTTGAGATTAGCATTTGGATGAATACCCGCAATGAGGAAAGACTTTAGCTTATACAAAATATTATTTGGTTACTCAAAGTACTATAATTTAGCTAGGGAATTTTCATAATGAGGCCTTCTTCGGATTATTTGGCGCGTTTTCGACGAGTTAGTTGGATTTACGATTTAAATGTTCCTAACACCCCGAAACGTCAATGTCATGACCTCTTTAATTATGATAGCCCGAACTATAGTACAATGTAACAACTATAAGATTATATTCAATGTTTTAGCGATTAAGTACTCGTACTTAATGACCTTTTATTGTAATAGGTCATTTGATCAATTCGCGTGGCGCGTTAATTGTGATACACTCGACATTACTCACTCAAGGTGAGTTCATAGCCCCACGTTTTACATGCTTTTGTTTTTACAAAGTTTTTGGGGTGAAAAACATGCAATGTTTTACAACTGGACACAAGTGGTTAAGTTTCATATTATGATTACATGTTGCCTAAGTAGCGATAACCCATATCTGAGCCCATTATCATGAACTGTTAATTGTGAGCGCGAATGTTATTAATAGATCTATTGGGTTTGACAACCCCGTTCGGGTGATTAGCTATCACCAGTGAAACGAACGTATACCATGTCGAACATAGGATGTTGCGGGTTAGAACATCACCACGGGCAAACGGCCATTAATTTGGCATCCATACATGTCAAGCATCAGTGTCATGAGCTTAGAGCAACGTAATTACATTTATATGATATCTGCATCTGTTGCATTATCATACACTTGAGAGATCTTGTGGTCCTACAATATATGATTTATCAAACCTATGAATTCACCAACATATTGTTGACGTTTTAAAGCAATGTTTTTCAGGGGATCAATAAGCACAAGGTGCGATGGATACATTGGTGGTTTTGATTTGGATGTCTTGCATTAAAGATTTTGTCGCATTTCATTTTGTTATCTGTTATGGGCTGAAAATCTTTGTATTTGATTAAGTGAACAAGTTAAGCTACGGGCTTTTGTAACAATGACTTTGTTAAATCCAATGTATCATTTTCAAATGACTTTTTGGTCGTTCTATATATCTCTTGTGTTGTTGATTCATGAAGTAACACGCCCCGGACCCATATTCTGCTGCGACCCAATTTGGGGGTGTTACACAGGTGTTGTACAATAATGCTCCACAGTCCACAAGCGCACATTACTGAATATAAGAGTGGTCAAAGTTAGATTATTGTAGACAATTAGACTCGTGATAGTAAGTACCTTGCTTTTGCGACTATGGTTTTCATGGTATTCATAGCTCTATTATTACTGAATATGTAGAGTCAATTAGACTCTGAATCGGGCACGCTTTAATTTTCTCTCTTCTTTACATGCCTTATACAATGAAGATGGGATTTTGCTTATTGAGAACAATAGATTGCTAATGGCAGGAGGATATTTTGCTTAGGCGGCGCAACCAGTTTATAAACAAAAAACCACTTCTGGAAGAAAACTGGGAAGGTAACTTTGTTAGTTTTTTGAACAATAATAGTTATAGTGGTAGCACATATAGTTACACACTTCTTTTAACAGTTCAGTTTTGTTTACTTAGAAACCTAAGGATGAACAATTTAGATTATGGCTAGGTGAAAAAGTTAGTCTAAGTTGGAAACTGTTTCAGACATGCAAGGACGTGGTCGATCAGCTATAGTACTAATGTGATTAAATCCTAAATAATTCTCGAGGTTTGTAAATGTAACAGTATATGATACTTTGGGTGAGGTTAATTAACTTTTCATGGGAAATTTTCACAAATATGTAACGAATTTCCGTGTCTTTGTCATTGTATTTAACTAACGTTTACTCTTTAGTTACAACATAATTATGGTAGAGTTCAAGCTAAATCTGTTCAAATGCATGATGATACACAAGTTGGTATGTCCAACTAGAGGGAGACTCGGGTAATTAAAAAAACATACATATCATGAAGAACCTGTTAAAAATAATCAAAGTGAGGGACTTTGCTCCAGAGGCAGAGATTAAAAGATGTCTGTTTTCCTTTGCTTAACCAAACGTGATTTGCAGGTAAAATAATCGAACAAGGAAAAGTTACTGATCCACAAAGTAACATATTTAATCATGAAAGGGTATTCATGATACCGTTCTAAAACCCTTAATACAAAAGTTCCCAAGATTGAAGGTCTTGATGGAGCATGTTACTACTATAGACGCTGTTAAATTTGTTGAATGCATTAACAATTATAAACATATAAAATTATTTGTTGAATGTGTTATCAACAAAAAAATGAATGTGATATACAATATTTTTAGACCCATGAAACATATGAAACTATTTATTAAATGTGTTATCACCAAAAAGAATGAAATTATTTGTTGAATGCATTAACAACATTTTGCATATTTGGAGCTTTACGTACATATTATTTGCAATGAATCATTGCATCGGGCGGGCTTTGCAACTATAATTTATACCTTGGATACTAATAAGACGTTGTCTAAGGTTGGGTTGTTTCTTCAAAGACCTGTTTTCTCTCATGGACAACTATATGTCGTTGTATCGAGGATCAAAACTAAGAATGGTTTGAAGGTTTTATGTTGTGATACATACACTAATTATACCAATTCTACGACCAACGTTGTGTATAAAGAAACTTTATATCGAATTTCAATTGGTAATACATACTTTGTAAATGCGGATAGTTTATTAAGTTTTTTTGCTCTTATCAGATTATCATTCATGTATTTTTTATTCGTTATTCATTCTATTATAATTTAACATTGCTCATGTTTCATTAAACGTTCCGTAAAATATAGCCAAGGATACTGTACCCGCCCATCGGGCGGGTCCGCCCATCGGCGCGGGTTTTGCAGCTAGTATATGTAATATATATATATATATATAACTAATATATATAGATTATATTATATATATATATGATTATTATATATATATATTATATTACTATATATTTTATATATATATATATATATATATATATATATATATATACCATGAGATCATGATGTGTGTTTTCCAAGCTTTAAATTAATAATACTAGAAATACTGATTTTTACTAAAAACACAACACTCGGCAAGTATACCTTATCGAGTGTAATATAGTATTAGGTAAGTCCAGGTCGTCCCAAGAGAATTGAAGTTCTCACAATTTGTAATTAAGGTGCTAAGGCTAAAATGATTATCACGGATCAAATTAACCAAATCGTGCATATATCGGATAAAAGGATGATACAAGTAAATGATTAAAGTGTGTTTGTTTAGGCAATGATCACTAAGATAATGAAGTGTTTAGGATAGTGTTTATAAGTTTAGAGAATAAAGATTTCACAAGTTACAAATGCTTTCGTCCTTTAAATATAACGAGTGATTATATCGATTAATAACAACAAATCCTTTCGGCGTGTATTCTTATACAAAATATGTTATACCAATTCAATAAACACATATCCAAACGCTCCATATCAAAGATCACATAATGCCCAAACAAACACAAGATGACTACTTCATGATCAAAGAAGTAACAAAAACATAACATTCATTATGAATTCAGTAAATATCATATTTAAAAAAGTAACAAGGATTCTACCAAATTCAAAGAGCAAATGATGGTGATTTCATAAGAATTTCCCAAGAACACTTTATTATATTCAAAGCAAAACCCCAAAACTATGAACAATTCTGTCACAATCGCTTATAGATTCGAATTACACTTCAATGCTACTTCCTTGGATGGATTAAAATCTAGAATTTTATGGTGGAGAGTGGTGGTAGTCAATGGTGGTTTGAAGGGGTGTTTGGATTCTTGGTTTGTCAAGCCAAGATCACCAAAAATCCCTATTTTAAGTGTTCTAAACGAACTATAATGATTTGTGTGAGAGTGTGTGAAATGAGATAGCCTAGGAGGGTATTTATAGGCTGTTCAGGGGCTAAAGTATGCCGCACAAACTTATTTGTGCGTCGCACTTCAGGAGTTAATGCAGACTTCATTTAATTGCCTTTAATTTGTCCACAGACTCAAAAGTGCGTCGCACTTTGGTTAAAACCACCACACTTTGGGCAATTTTAGCATCTGGACTTTTTTATGGTTGTAGATAATTGAATTCTCTTCGTGTGGCCGCTAGAATCGCGTCAAACGGAGTTCGTATGACTGAGTTATGACAAAAACAGTGAACAGGTATCGGGAAGCATTCAACTTGAGTTATTTCTTCGTTTAAGCTTCAAATCTTCGTATAATCTTCCATATTTTTCCACGACACGTACCTAGAACATATAATAGCAAATATACTTGATTAAGTACCAAAAGTTTACGAGAAATAATCAAATATATATAAATAACGCCGCCGAAAACATGTATAATTAAGGCGTTATCAAATCCCTCCACACTTAAGTTGAACATTGCCCTCAATGTGATAACTGATAAACTAGAGAATAAGGAAAATTAAGGGAAACGATACTTCCTGAGGCATAAAGAAATGTATAGCTGTAAGAGAGCTATCCATAAGCTTACTTCATAATTTTTTAATCTTTAAGCTATATTTCCTGCATAAAAGTAAACACACAAAAGCACACAAAAAGAAAATATTTTTGTTGTTTTTTTAGAAAATAAATAAAGGATACGAGTAAAGGAGGGACTCCTCCACACTTAAGTAAAGCACGGGTTGCCTCCCGAGAAGCGCTTAATTTTTAAGAGAGTCGTTAGCTAGATTCTTTAGGAAAGAAGGGAGTGACTGCTTCCCTTTGGTCATTATAATCTTCTTCTTCATGATATAAATTAAGTCGATGGTCGCTAACAATAAATGTCTTTCCATCTTTTTCATATAGTTTAACATATTTGGATGGATACTTGTGTTTCACTACGTATGGTCCCAACCAGCGAGATCTGAGTTTTGGCTGTTTGAATTTATATTTTGAGTGAAAAAGCAGAACCTTGTTTCCATGTCTGAATTATTTTCTCATTCTTAGTTTTCTATCGTGCCAGACTTTGGTTCTTGCCTTGTATAGACGATATTTTTCATAGGCTTCGTGTCTAAGTTAGTCTAATTCGTGTAACTGAAACATTCTTTTCTCACCAGCAGGATTGTCTTTAACAGTCTTTTCAAGAATTCTTTTAAGGGCTCTGTTTGTGTTTTCAACTTGACCACTTGTTTGAGGATGGTATGATGTAGAGAAACGGTGACTAACTATCTTTTCATGGTCTTTTCCATCATTTTGTTACAGAATTGAGTACCTCGGTCGCTGATTAGAGCATTGGGCATTCCGAAATGGCAGAATAGTTTCTTCAAGAAGGTAATAACTACTCGGGCATCATTGGTTGGTAAAGCTTGAGCTTCGGCCCATTTAGATGTGTAATCGAGAGTGACAAGAATGTATTCAAACTTATGTGATTTTGGGAATGGTCCCATAAAGTCAATACCTATACATCGAAAACTTCACATAATTGAATGTTAGTTAAAGGAATCTCATCACGTTTTGATATATTTCCCATCTTTTGGCATGCTTCGCAAAGGCAAACTAGAGTATGAGCTTCTTTTATGATTGTCGGCCAGTAAAATCCTAAATCTAGAACCTTTTTAGCGGTTACGTTTGGTCCATAATGTCCACCGGTAGGTCCATGGTGACATTGATCTAAAATGGTTTGGGTTTCTGGTCCAGATACACAACATCTGATCATACCGTCAGAACATACTTTGAAAAGATAGGGTTCTTCCCAAAAGTAGTGTTCGAGGTCAGAGAAAAATTTGTTCTTTTATTGGTACGTCATCCCTTTTGGTATAATATCACCCACCAAATAGTTTGCAAATTCTGCCAACCATGGTTCATATCTGGTGTTAATTTCCATAAGGGTTTCTTTAGGAAAGTTATCGTCAACTTTACTGTCATCACTTGTCTCGTTATTTTTTATTCTGGACAAGTGGTCAGCAGCAACATTTTCTGTTCCTTTTCTGTCTTTGATTTCTATATCGAATTCCTATAGGAGCAGAATCCATTGAATAAGACGGGGTTTTGTGTCTTGTTTTTTAAACAGATATTTAAGAGCTGAGTGATCAGTATGAACAATAGTTTTTGATAGCACCAGATAAGATCTGAATTTTTCGAATGCAAAAACTACAGCCATAAGTTCTTTTTTGGTTATGGTGTATTTTTGTTGAGCTGGGTTGAGAGTTTTGCTTGCGAAATAGAATGGGTGAAAGTTTTTACCATCTTTTTGACCTAAGACGGCTCCAACTGCAAAATCACTTGTATCACACATAAGTTCAAACGGAAGATTCCAGTTTGGGATTACAATCATAGGAGCACATATGAGTTTCTATTTTAATAATTAGAATGCTTTTTGACATTCATCATTGAATTCAAACAGAGTATCTTTTTCAAGCAGCTTAGTAAGAGGTTGGGCAATTTTTGAGAAATCTTTTATGAATCGTCGGTAAAACCCGGCATGTCCAAGAAAGCTTCTAATACCTTTTATATTGTCGACTTCAAGTCCTACGCCAGACACCTTGTATCCAAGCACAATTCCTTCTTTGACCATGAAGTGACATTTTTCCCAATTAAGGACAAGATGAGCATCTTTGCAATGCTAGAGCATTTTATCGAGGTTGTTTAGGCATTTGTCCAAAGAGTTTCCAAAGATGGAGAAATCATCTATGAATACTTCGACTGATTCTTCAATCATATCGTGAAAGATTGCCAACATAAACCTTTGGAATGTAGCTGGAGCATTACATAGCCCGAAAGGCATTCGCCTATAAGCGTATGTTCCAAAAGGACATGTGAATGTTATTTTCTCTTGGTCCATAGGATTGATAGGAATTTGGAAATATCTGGAAAAGCCATCGAGGAAACAGAAGTATTTATTTCATGTGAGTCTTTCCAACATTTGATTCATAAAGGGCAAAGGGAAATGATCTTTAGCAGTTGCTTCATTAAGTTTACGATAATTGATGAATACTCACCAACCCATAACGGTTCTTGTTGGCACGAGTTCATCATTTTCATTTGTGACTACTGTAATACCGCCTTTCTTTAGTACGCATTGAATAGGGCTAACCCAAGGACTATCGACAATTGAATAAATAATACTGGTATCCAAGAGTTTCATGATTTCTTTCTTAACAACTTCTTGCATGTTTGGATTTAGCCTTCTTTGTTTTTGGACAACTGGCTTCTTGTCATCCAAAAGTTGGATCTTGTGTTTACGGAATGATGGGCAGATTCCAGGAATGTCTGTCGTTTTCCAAGCAAAGGCTTGCTTGTGTTTTTTGAGGACAGATACAAGTTTGCTTTTATTTTGAGCAGAGAGCTGAGATGATATGATCACAGGAAGAAAAGAGGGTTCTTCTAAAAATACATATTCTAAGTTATCAGGAAGAGGTTTAAGTTCGAGATTGGTAGGAGGTTCTTCGAGAGATGTTTTGATTTTATAATCGGTGTTGATGGTAATCTTCTCAAATGGTGGTTCTTCGGTATTGGATTCAGAGTCATAGTTTTCATCGGCAGTCATTGCCATGAATTCAGTAAATTCAGCAAAAATTTCTTCTTCCTTCGATGGAATGGAGGATTTTGCTTCCTTCGTCTAGAAGAGCATTGAAATCTTCTTCTAAAATTTCATCGATACTGAAACATGTGTGATCGTTTGAATAAGAGTGTTTAATGGCAAAGTCGATATTAAAGATCATTCATTCAGTCCCAACTCCAAGATTGAGTTGTTTCTATTCAACTCGTATTACTGCATCAGCAATGTGAAGAAAGGGTCGTCCCAAGAGGAGAGGAACTTTGCTGTCTTCTTCCATTTCGAGAATAACGAAATCAGCAGGAAAGGTGAATTTACCAACTTCAACGAGCATATTTTATACTGCTCACTTCTTTCCAAAATACGTTTGACTATGTTTCTCTATCTCTAGATTGTCATTTTTTATTCTTTCTTACACTGTTTAAAACATTTGCCAGATTAATCGCATGTTTTGAAGTGCTTCAAAATCTTTGACATGTCTACTTTTTGCAAGCTCTTTTTCAAGATTGTTTCACATTTTTCCCAGGTATCTACGTAAACACATTGCGCAAAATTAGGAATTCATCCAACATCATGTGTACACACCAATATTGCAATCATGTGAACAGCAGTATATTATTCCCCATGAAAGTCGGTCGATTTCATTCATAAACTATGTTTTTTTGAGTTTCCAGTTGAGATTTGAGCGAGTGAGCTACTTCATGTTCAAGAGAATTTCAAGTATCACACCACAATCAGCAACCATTTTCCTCTTTCAAACACAAATGATACAATCAAATCCGCAATTCAGTTTTAGCTATTTGGGGCCAAAATTTCCTTCTATTGTGTGTTTGAATGAAAAGATCCGATCTTTGGAGAGAGTTGCTTACCAAAAATATGGTGTGCGAGAGAGAGAGTGCGGATGGTTTGAGAGAGCAACGTTCACTCCATCAAAAATCCGTGTTCAACACTCTTTTTATTCTTGAAAAGTTCTATCATCTATCTACTTTACACTTTTGATCCCAGGGAATGGATTTCATTCCATTCGTTTTTTCTAGCAAAGAGATTGTTTTACGAATAGAACTCTTGGAAAATTCCTAATAGAAGAGTAATGAGCACTTCTTGACGTTTTTTGAAAATAGAGTTGTTCAGCTACTTTTCCCGTTGTGTTAACGAACCCAGTATAGATTATTCAACTGATCAGACACACAAACGTTCTGATTAAATCGCTTATTTTGATCGACATTTAGTTTTCAAAGTTGAATCGGAGAGAGCGAGCAATTCAGGAGCTAAACATTAAAGCAAGAATATCATTATTAACACCCTATATCAATCACAGATGCTTGATTTCGCTCTTTGAGCTTTCCTTGAGGAACTCCAGTTTTTGCAAAACTCATTTTCTCATATACGATTAAGCATATTTTATGTTTGGACAGGATTGGCCTTTTTATATACCATATCATTCAAACCTTGACTTTGTTTTGTCTAAAGTAATGACTTTATCAAGTTCCTTGTCTTCACGAGTTTTTGGTAAAGCAGTAATCCGAGCCTTCTTTCTTTGACATATATGGAAAATATTCGTTGATGTGCACAAAGCTCCTTTTTCATATCCAAAATCGTTTGATTTAAATCATTTATTTTTTGAGTATATGCATTAGATGACTTTTCAAAATTGATTTTGTATGACATTAAATCCCCTTTAGCTTTTGCACAATCAATTTCCACCTTTGACGGGGTGGTGGGATATGGTAAGGGGGCTGGGGGGGGGTGGGGGCGGAGGGTTTCTCATCATCTCTCTCTTTTTTCCGCTTGGTGGAGAGCGAGAGCGAGTAAGTCTTTAAACATCAACTATTAGTCTTGACAGTTCATTGTTTTGCTTCTTGAAATGGTTTTTTTACACATGATTCAAGACTGGTTTGTGTTTTGTGAAATCCTAATTATATATTCCTTTTAAGTTATCAACAACTCCTTGTTGTGATGATCCAAAAATTTATTTCGGTTTTTTGGCTGTTCATCATTTCACATTTTAGTTTCTGAATTAAAGAAGCAAGCAAATCACTTTTCTTGATCAAGAACATCAGTTTCTCATGGTCATCCTGAGACTCTATCATAACATATATCCAATGAAGAAATATTGAGTGATTAAGTCCTCCTTGTTCCCGTCCAGAGTATATTCATTGACAAAATGTTCAGTTCTCAGGATGTCATTTTCATGGCAAACACACATTATAGTTTTTTCATTATTGTTTTGTACCTTATGCATTGTCTCCTCATCAAAGATGGGTCCAGAATTGTCACTGATCTGAGTAAACCTCTTATGTTGTGCGTACATATAAATGTGCTTCAAATATTTGTGCTGCAGACGACAGCCATGTGAGTAGCATCGTTATTTCGGCTTTGTTTCTGCATTCTACTGAACCACGGCTTTCCTCATTTTAAAACATTAACATCTTTTCCCTGTGATAAGCTGCATCCTTTACTCGTTTTGATTTGAGAACATTCCCTTATACATGGACAAATTTCCTAGTCCTAATTTTACCTTTTCCAGTAATTTTACCTCCTTTAGCACTTCCGGCAAATACAACAAATCCTCCATCAATATCTTGATAATCTGTTAGGTAGGACTTGTTCCCAGTCATATGCCTAGAGCATCCACTATCAAAAATCCCTTTATCCTGTAAAGCATATTGTGGATTACCCTGCACTCAAAATAAGAGAATTAGTTTCTCTTGGGGACCCAAGCCATCACTGACTTGAGGATCAACATAGTCAAATCTTTTAGGTATGTATGATCCACTGTCTTTGGGGATATGGTCAATTACTTTTCTTGTTGGTCTCCAAATCCAGCATGCTGAGGACTTAATAGCATTTTCCTCATATCCCTGAACAGCACTAACTACCTTAGCAGTATTAACTTTTTCTTTAAAATCACTATTTTTAGGTGCTGTTCTTTGATAAATAGTCCTCTTAACTGATGAATGTGACTTATGAAAAACATTTGAACATGGTTTTGCACCATTCATAGTTGGTCTAGATGCAGCAGTATTAACATATCTGGCAGTACTATTTGATACTGCTGCTCTTGAGGAGCTTTGCTTAGCAGTATTAACTAGTACATTGCCAGACTTTGTTAAGACTGCAGTTGGAACAAGATTTCTTTTAGGATGTGGGTGAGTCAATTTATTTTGGTGATTCACCCTCTGAGCATTGTTCCATACTGGTCTAACTTCCCTTTGACCAGTAATCCTTCCCATATTATTCAACATAGATTTTCCAACCATTTTATTCTCATAAAAGTTACAGTCCTTAATTAAATGGTTAAGACTTCCACATACAAAACAAGCTTTCTTATTGAACTCAAAACCATCCCCTAGTTTTTGAGTCATTAGTCCATTCCAATTTCTTTTATCAACCCTAGGACTCTGACTTTTCCTAAGGTTTTCAGCTTGCCTATATGTGTTTTGTTCAATAACAGATTTCCTAGTATTTTCATTTGATTTAACAAAATTGATTTTAGCATAACTAGGTTTATTCTGTTCAATTGAAGGTCTAGTCACACAGTCATCATCACTATCAGACTCCCACTCTTCAACAATAGGTGCACTAGGCCTAACATCTTTAGGTTGTTCCAAATTATCCTTACTAGACTTAGATGCAGTTGATTCATTCCTAGGCACACTAGTGATAGTTTCACTCACATTAGTCTTATAGACAGAATCATCTAATCTAGCAAAGGACAAGTCAGGTCTTGAGGGCATGTAGTTCTCAGTGTAGGGAGGAGGAACTACACGATATCCCTAAACCTTCTTGAACCTATCATTTACTTGATTATTTTCTTCTTCAATCTCATTCACACTACTATCAGATGCACTTTCAAACACTTCACTATTATTCTTATGATTATCATGTAGTTCATTCTTAGTTATTTGACTGTCAAAACCAATACCAGTCTTGTAATTAACACTTATTTGACTGTTTAATAGATCGGTTAGATTTTTAGATGATGTTTCAAACTTTTCTAATTTGAGTTTCAAATCATCCTTTTCTCTTAAAGCCTCTGCTAACTGATTTTTAAGCTCTGTAATAGAATTATCTCTTACCTTAACATCATATTTCGAAAATGCAATGTCATTATCATAAACAGCTTCATTTTTTTTATGAACAACAATTCTAGCTTTTAATGATTCTAAGCCTAATTAATAACCTATAATTTCTAGGTTAGATTTTTTAAGCTGCTCTTTCTGTTTATCAAAGTGTTCTTTTAAGGACTCATAGGATTTTAAGCAAGCTTTGGAGCAAGTGGATACCTCAGAGTCTGAACTTGATGAACTAGATGAACCTGAAGACAAATGGGCCATTAGAGCAAAGTCTGTGGGTCCTTCTTCAGCCTGAAAGCTCTAATCATAACCACCTATCCCATCTTGAACAACCAAGGCATTTGTAGGAGTCTCTACTGGTATAATTCTTCTTGGAACATCTCCATTTCTATTCCCCTGATTCCGTGGTGCCCTACATTCTCTAGCAAAGTGACCTCTCCTATGACAGTTGTAACATTCAACCTTTGTCTTATCAAAGCCAACAGTTTCTTTGCCATTGAAGTTCAGATTTCTTCCTGTCTTCTTTAAGAATCTCTTCACTCTCATGGTAAGCATGGCCACCTGCCATTTGAGATCCATCTCTTCAAGATCATCAGTATCAATCTGCTCCAGGTCTTTATTGTCCAACTGTTGACTATTAGATTGACTGACAAAGAAGGAAAACATGACATCATCAGCATAGGATGAGGAAGAAGCTTGTCCCTGTGAGTTAACAGTAGAAACTTCATGAGCAGTATTAACTATTTCATTAGTGCTGCTAGTGTTTTCTGAAGATACAAAAGCCACATTCTGAGAGTTTGAGCTTGAGCTTGATTGGCTTTTAATCTCAGCTTCATACACCTTCAAGTAGTTGTACAAGTCATCCATGCTCATTGTGTCTAGATCATATTTGTTTCTCATGATCAAGGCAATATTGTTCCAAGCTAATGGTAGACTTCTTAGTAACTTAAGATTTGAATCTTCCTAGGAAATTACTTCACCATGAATTTCCAATTGGCAGATGAGTTTCTAAAACCTATCATAGGTTTTATCCAGTCCTTCAGATCTTGATGCAGTAAAATTCTCATATTGCTGCTTTAGAATGGTTTTCTGCATTTTCTTTGATTCTTTGTTGCCTCCAAACCTGGTCTTGATAGCTTCCCATAGGGTCTTTGCATCCTTGATTCCATGAAACTTCAGTAGGTGCTCATCAGGAATGGCCAACAACAAAGTAATTTTTGCTTTTAATTCATTTTTTCTTGCTAGCTTTTGTTCAGCAGTTTTGGGAGGAATGGGACCTTCAGTACTAGCTGATGAAATAGCAGGTGCATCACCATTCACAATAACCTCCCAAAGAGCATAATTAGTGTGAGTAATATATTTCTCTATTCTCATGCTCCATAGATCATGATCTCCAGTTTTGAGTACTGGAAGTTTTAGTGCAGACACTGTTTGAGTAGTTTCTGACTGTGATTCCATCTTGTCTTTGACTGTGAGATCTTGTGTAGATATAGTGTTCTTCTTATTCAGAGTTTCTCAACAAGATCTGATACCACATGTTGATCCCAATGAACAGATCTTCTTAGATTGTTAAAGCGTAGTTAACATGGATAAATCCAAACTAACTATAAGAGAAACTATGATTGTGAATACTACAAGTTATGCGGAATCTAACTTGTAATACTAAGAAGAACAATGAATACTAAACTTTGAATATATTGATTGTTAATATTCTGTCTAGGTTACAGAATAACTAACTATGAGATATGAATTCTATGCATATATCTAACTATGCCGTATGGTTCCTTTTATACACTAAGAAAACCCTAATGGGCTTACAAAACGCGTATAATGATAATGCATATCTATTCCTAATTTAACTCATGCATATCATAATAGCAGTACTAACTATATAAGACTGACAGTACTAACTATACTGGCAGTACTAAAAAAGTACTAGCAGTACTAACTAATATAACTAACAGTACTAACTACTTAGTCTATTTTCTTCAATCTTTAGCAGCAGCATCAACTTTGAACCAGCAGTAGTAAATTAATACCAGCAGTAGTAACTCAGAATTCCCAACAGAAGACTTTATTAAATAAAAATACTAAGTCATGTAACAAAATAACTTCCAAAAGTATTAAATTTCAACAAAGTCTAAATGAAAAGAGATCTTCAAATGAAAAAAGTCTTAAACATAAATCCAAACAAAGGAAAGTCATCAAGGGTCAGCCCTCTAAAAGCTTCCTACTTTTAACACTCAATTCCCAGCTTCCCGCTTATTACCTGCCGCAGGACAAGAAAATGCGACTGAGCTAATACTCAGTGAACAGATATAATAATAAAAAGGTAATAAGACAAAAGAATGAATGAAACAAATCATGAGAACCTGCTAAACAAATATCATACGAAATATGAATCAAATGAATAAGTATCATGAACAACAAAGGAATGCCCACGAGCTTTGATAAATGTCTAAACATGATACATGAATAGACCCTAAACAGATATAATCATATAGCCACATAATAAGTTGTACACCATGATATGCAACACGAGTGCGATGGGGAAGGGGGGGGGGGGGGGGGCCGGAGAGAGAGTGAGGTGGATATAAGGTGTATAGCACATACACAAACATTCACCTAAATGGAACAAAGTACCTAGGATGCATCCATGCGCTCCCTACAAAACAAAGTCATATCCATATACACAAGTACAATGACGAGTATACATACATATGTAAGCTAGTGTCATTAAAAAAGGAACGCCGTGGACTAATCACACCGCCACAGATAGTGTCATGCCATTGGTGCATCAATGACATGGTCATGGTACCTCCATGACTAGTTCTAATAGCTCGGGCAAAGATTTTAGCAAACTGAACAAGTTACCAAAAATTTAATCAAGATAACGGATCTAATTATCATATTTAAGCAAAGATCAAAGGAATCATGAATGCGAATATCAAATCAAACAGAATATCAATGAATATAAATGAGTCATGAGTACGAATAGCAAATCGGACGGAATATCAAACGATCCAAAGTAGCTAAAACAAATGAGAATCAAGACATGAGGTGTCCTTACTAAAAGGACGAAATATCTGTACCTTAACAAACACGCAACGGAGAGAAAGAACAGAAAGACAAGAGATCACTCCCTCTTCACCAAATCTACAAGAATCCATGATTACATATCATTATATATCTTATTTTATATATTCATTGATAAATCTTACTACTTATAGCACTTAATGTAACCTAATTAGGGTTTTCTAAATTTCCAGAATCTGTGAACTTTTTAAAGGTTGGTTTCGAATTTTATAGACCCATTAAACGACCTCCTAAAAATCTACTAAAAATCACAGAGGTTCTCACATGTGTCTAGTATGTCCATGAATTTTGGTTGATTTTATTTCCATGTATAAATACCGCTTTAACCATCGTTACCAAAACTGATCCAGAAAATGACCTGCTGGTACTTTCAAAAATTTCACTCGTAAAAACCCTACTTAGACAACTCAAAAAATTCTGAAAAGAATCATGGATGTAGATAATATCATGAAGATTTACCAGTTCGAATTTTAAAGGTCAACTCCTTACGGTTTGAGAATTAAAAATCAAATACTACTACTGAATTTTTCGGATAGAAATTCCAAATTCGACACTTAATCTTATAAAAATTAAAAATCGATCTTCCCGACCTCCAATTGACATGAGCCTGACTTTTCCAAAAACTAAACTCTTTGAATTTAACTTTAGGCTCAAGAATCATGTCAAAACGCATTTTTATCACCAAGTTATTCCCCGATCAATATGACCCAAAATTCTGGACAAAAAACATAAAGACATATAAACCCTAATTCTTACCAATTCTCTTCATAAAAACATATCCTAGAGTTGCTAATCTTGTAGGTTTTCATTAAGACATCATTAATGATTATCTAGGGTTTTATAACATGATTTTAACAAGATTATTTCAGGTTCAATCATAAAGAATTTTACAAGATTATTACACATGTTTTCCTTTTATGATTTTATGCAAAACTTATGTGTAGTCATGGTGACACAAAGAATGAATTCAAAAGAACATGGAATACCTATGGAATCAAGATGGAGAGGATCACAAGAACAAAACACCAAGGAATCAAGAATCAACAATCACACCAACACACCAAAGCTTGAATAACTCTACCCGAATCACCAACTTCTACACCACCTTCTTCTTCTTGAAAATTCTATGGATGAACACAAGTTTTTGGAGTAAAATTTTTGAGAGAGAATGGTGATGGAGAGAGATAGAGCTAGCCTAAATATGGGAGAGGAGAGGGGGATAAAAATTTCTTATTCTTTTAGGAGATTACACAATATTTGCTCTAATCCTTTTAGACTTAATACTTAAAATAGGTTTTGTAAAAAAAATAAAGATATCATACTAATAAAAGCGGGGGGGGGCAGCGACCATATATATATATATATATATATATATATTTATTTTTAAATACCTTATGTTATGTATTTATAATACACAAATAATTATTACCTAAGGTTTTAATGTTAAAGACTTATTATTCAAACTTAGGTTATATTCAAAATGGTGAAATAAAAATATAAACCAAATTTTTAGGTTTTACAACTCTTCCCCTCTAAAAAGAAAATTTCGTCCTCGAAATTGAAATAGGTAGATGAATTCAGGGTTATCCAGATCACCAAAGATGACACGATTGGTATGACAAACGATAAGGGCGTGATGTTCAGCCAACCAATCCATGCCCAGAATAATATCGAAGTCACTCATTTCTGAGGGAAGCAAATTAGCAAAACGAAGCGGACAGTTTTGATATTCATGGTCAGACTTTTCATAGGCGTAGATATTAATAAGGTATAATTAAGTAGCGTAGGGGAGATGCTATTGTGTTTAGCAAATGAAAGAGAAACCACATAATGTGTTGCAACCGTATCAAATAAGACAAAAACAGCACGACCATTCAAGAAGAGAGTTCCCGAAACGGTACCTAAAGAGTTAGCCTCCTGATCCTTAGTCAAAGAAAATACTTGCCCCTTAGCAGCAGGTTGCTTGTTGTTCCCATTTCCTCTACTACTGTTTCCACCATTCTTAGGGGAATCCTTGGCCATATGCCCAGTCGAACCACAAGTGAAACAAGCTCCAGTAACCCTGTGACATGCCTTGCTCGGATGAAGTTTCCCACATGTGTCACATGGAGGAGAGGAGGCATAGTCCGGGTATCCTTTCTGACTTAAAGACCCAGAATAAAGGTTGTACTGCTGACCTCGGTTCTGCCATGACTTATGATTACTGTTTCCACCCTGCCTATCATAACTGCGACCGTCATAACCCTTCTGATCATAACCCCTCTGATTGCTATCCTGAGCTGTCGGTCAAATACGGTCCCCATCACGGTTTCTTTTGTTATTCTGACTTGACCTCTCACGGAGAATCTTAATGTTCCTTGAAGCATTGGCCACTTGAGCCACATCAGTAAATTCCGTGTTAACTATCCTATCTAGAATCCAATCACAAAGTGCCCACTTGAAATGCTTGGCCTGTTCCTCTTGAGGACCTGCCTTCTTACCCACGAAACCTGCCAACCTAAGAAACCTCTTCATAAACTCACCACTGGTCTCTCCATCTCTCTGTCGAATCGTGTGGTACTCCCTCTCGTACTTTTGTTGCTCAGACCTGGGAAAGTACTGCAAAAAGAAGATGTCACGGAAATCCTTCCATGACAAGGTAGCCACATACGTCTCACCTCCTTTGGCTTGTTTAAAAGCCTTCCACCAATTAAGAGCATCTCCTTCCAACTTGTAACTTGCCAACCTAGCCTTGAATTCATCAGCACATCCCAAAACCTCGAATATCTTCTCAATGTGAGCAATCCAGTTTTCAGCATCAACTGGAGCGGTTGCGGAGCTAAAAGATTGAGGCTTCTGTTTCCCAAACCTTTCCAACTAGGTGTGGATGATGGGAGGTTGGTCAACACTTCCCCCATCGCCATTCTGACGGATCTCATTGGTAAGCCGAGTAGTGAGACCAGGTAGCAATGCATCAACTGCTCGCTGCACCGCTGCTTCAAAAGTAGGACCTGAAAATTTGGGGGAAGATCCACGTGTGCAGACCATCTTAGTAATCAACAAATGAAACAGCGAAGACAATTTAAAGTTAAGATCAAAATACGAAAGGAAGCGATCATATCAAAAGGAAACCTAATGTCTACCCAATCCTCACAGGTCATAACCTAGGTTCTACAGGGCGTAACCTGGCTCTGATACCATAATTGTAACATCCTGCTCCGATAAAGAGACCAAGAGTCACACTATGGTGTCATATCAGAACATATAAACACAAGCAGAAGACTTTATTAAATAAAAATACTAAGTCATGAAACAAAATGACTTCCAAAAGTATTTAATTCTAACAAAGTGTAAATGAAAAGAGATCTTCAAACGAAATAAGTCTTAAACATAAATCCAAACAAAGGAAATCTATCAAGGGTCGGTACTCTAAAAGCTTCCTACTCTTAACGCTCAAATCCCAGCTTCTCGCTTATTACCTGTCACGGGAAAAGAAAATGCGGCTGAGCTAACGCTCAGTGAACAGATATAATAATGAAAAGGTAATAAGACTAAAGAATGAATGGAACGAATCACGAGAACCTGCTAAACAAATATCATATGAAATACGAATCAGATGAATAAGAATCAAGAACAACAAAGGAATGCTCATGAGCTCAGATAAATGTCTAACCATAATACATAAATAGACCCTAAACATATATAATCATATAGCCACATAATAAGTTGTACACAGGATTTGCAACTCCTGATGTACCAAATATGATATGGGGTGTATAGCACATACACAACCATTCACCTGAACTGAACGAAACAAAGTACCTAGGATGCATCCATACGCTCCCTGCAAAACAAAGTCATATCCATATATATAAGTACAATGACGAGTATACATACATATGTAAGCTAATAATAATCAAAGGCCATCATTCAAAAGGGAACGCCGTGGACTAATCACACCGCCACAGATAGTGTCACGCCATTGGTGCATCAATGACATGGTCATGATACCTCCATGACTAGTTCAAATAGCTCGGGCAAAGATTTAAGTAAACTGAACGAGTTACCAAAAATTCAATCAAGATAACGGATCTAATTATCATATTTAAACAAAGATCAAAGGAATCATGAATGCGAATATCAAATCAAACATAATATCAACGAATATAAATGAGTCATGAGTACGGATAGCAAATCAGACGGAATATCAAACGAATCAAAGCAGTTAAAACAATTGAGAATCAAGTCATGAGGTGTCCTTACTAAAAGGACAGAATATCTGTACAAATAACGGAACAAACGAAGCAACGCATAAATCATAATAGTAGAGAGAAGTAGATATTAAGAATATCCGTACTAATATTTACAAACAAATAATGCTTGAAGAAAGAGTAGATATATCCGTACCTTAAGCAATCAAATGCAACACGATATTGATCAATGTGCTCCTTCTAGCAATCTACAAGTATAAAAGAACTAATTAATATTAAGTTATCAACTATTATCTCATTTGAACTTATGTCCATGTTAAAATCTCTTCTGATGTGATCCCTTTTTCTTTAGTTTTCAATTCGTATATTCCTACACGTAATTAACTATATGGCATTTTATAATATTAGTGATATTCTATATGTTCTTTTTACTAATACGTCACACATGCATGAATAGAATTTCTTTACGACTAAAGTTCATTTCATACATTATAATAACTAAACTTATAACTACTTATATATTAGAATCTCATGCATGGTGTTCGTCTTCATCAATGAATGATGAGACTTTGATTCAGTTCTTCAAAAACAATTCGAGGCATCCGTTTTAATTACTAAATCTTTTTGACGTTAATGTATTATATTTAACAAGTTCTAAACTGATTAGTGATAAGTAGCATATCATGAACAAATTCCTTAACATACGTACTGCTTATGTAACGCATGATTTATGTGATTCAAGATATACCTCCGAACGAAACCGAAACCAAACACTAACACCAGAAATCAATGAGACACGATCGAAACTCAAAAACCCGACGAACACAACCAGCTAAACTCGTACCAATCACAGTCTACGAACCTCCAGCTATCAACCCAACGTGAGCCACCTACGAACAGAAACCAAGTCGAAACACGAACGACAACCCAAACCGAACTCGAACACAACAAGGACAACCCCAACGTGAACCATACACGATCTTGATAAACACTCACTTTTTGGTTTAATGTAAGGCGGCGGTTTAGGTTTAAGGTGCAGAGAAACCTTTATATAGACACTACAAGAAAAACTGCATTTGCTGACAGACAAAAAGTGTTAGGATAAGTATAAAAAAGTGTCAGGAAAAGATCAATTAGCTTCTCCTTCACATATAGTAAGTGTCAGCAGAAGTTCTGATGGTAAAGGTCTATGGTGACACACCTATCCTGACACATAATGTGTCTATACAGGTTTAGATCTTTGTCTACACCAAGTTTGTGTCAG